>JXPG01031143.1:0-12709 GCA_001015175.1 Megaselia abdita
TTTGTTAATGTATTTTTCTATATTAAAAAGATACTTTATTCAAATAGATACTTTAAAATGAATATTATAAAAATTGAAACTATACATTTGGTAACTATTCATTACATATTTGCTCANAAATAATCTATTCTTATTCTGCTTAAATATTAATTCAGCATTTGTTAATGTATTTTTCTATATTAAAAAGATACTTTATTCAAATAGATACTTTAAAATGAATATTATAAAAATTGAAACTATACATTTGGTAACTATTCATTACATATTTGCTCATTTTTTTTAACAAGGTATTTTACTTAGGTATTCCTAAATAAGTATTCCTTTTGAAAGAAGGACGTCGCGTCAGTGTTTGTTGAATTTTGACATTTTTGTCAACTCACAAGTATATGATTCAATTAAAAGAGGTGTTTGAGAGTTATTCATCAGATTGTAAATGTTAAATTTGTTGTACCATAAACGACCATAATTATTTCCTGCATTTTTTAAATTTTCAGAGAATAACGTTTGAATAAACACACAGTTTTTGTATAAACCTTTTTTTGGCTAAATGTAAAAAATATAGCAAGGCCCACCGAACGTGGGTCGCGCCAGCTAGTGTTAACTAAACCAGAACACCAATAACTTCTGGCGAGTATTGAATAAACTGATGAACAAACAAACCAGAGAGACACCATATGAAGTTCAAATTCCATTGTATACTTGGGTGAGACCACAAACACATCACAAACGAGCTCAACCATCCAAAGCCTTAGATCCGGACAATATCGTCCGCCAATGCTAAAATAATGAAAGTAGGACTTATCGTTCAATATTGAAGCCAAAGAAAGACTAAGACATCTGAAGTATGGAAGGAATTGAAGAAAGCTTTCCAGGACAATGGCTTAATGATGAAAGTTGGGCTTTTGAAGAAGTTGATTAATCTATTGGTATGTGTCCGAAATTATGAAAATAGCACAAAACTTGAGAAACATTAATTTGAAGCTCAATGACGAATGGATTGGGGTACTAATGCTTGCAGGCTTGCCTGACTAGCACAGGCTTGAAAGTAGTGGTATTCCCGTTACATCGGATTCCATAAAGTCGAAGCTGATTCAAGAGGTTCAGCATGAATCAACTAAGAAAGGATCTGCTGAAGCTGTTTTAATTTCTGCATCGTCGAAAAAGAACTACAGTATTAAGTGCTACAGCTGTGGAATGTTTGGCCACATCTCAAAGTCCTGTAGAGATAAAGACAAGGCTTCGAAAAAGAAAAATGTTAACGAGAAAGCTATGTTATGTGGTCTCAGCCGTATAATGGAGTTCAGTAACAATTAGATTCTGGTCCAATCTTTTGTCAATTGGAAATATCACCAGGTCTTAACTAAAAACAAGTACTGCATGTTTTCGGATTCCGATGGAATTCTTGCTACTGCGACAAAAGATGGACTAAAATGTTCTAAATAAAAACACCAAGTGAGAAGAAGATCAAGAGTTATCTGGAGAAAACTAGCGATGTTGAGTTATGTCACTTGAATCTTGGAATCATGGATAAATTGAAGAACTATCAACTTGAAGGTATGCATTATTCCAAAGACCAAAAAGTCGTGTTGAACTGTGAAACATGTATATTAGGAAAACATTGTAGATTACCTTTCAATCATAAGAGGAGTCTTGAAGATTTGGCATTCAGATGTCTGCGGTCCCATGAATGTTAGATCTATTGGCGATGCATATTTACAAGTTGTGTTCGTATAAAAGATTCTGTATGTTTTCTGTATGTTTTTGATGATACAGATGAAAATAAAGGTGATACTTCATCAAACTCTACGATTCTCACGCGTTTGCTATTGAAGAGGTTTTGGACGAGGTTGTCGAAGAGCTTTATAACAATTCTGAAGAAAATTAGTTTTTATTCTGGCGATGTCCAAGAGGATGTTAACGAAGCTGTGGATGAACCAGAAGCGCTGCGGCGATCGACTCGAATTAGAAAGGAGCCCGAAAGGCTTGTTTGTTGTGTTGGTTCTGAAGGTGCTCAAAATGAGTCTGTTGACGAAACATTATCTACTCCTGAAGTTGAAATGTGGAGATACGCTATGCAAGATATCTTCTGACTTTGACGGTCAAACACGATCTTGAGATTAAGCAGATAGACGCCGTGACTGCGTTCCTACAAGGAGAGCTTAGTGAGGAGATCTATATTGAACAACCTCAAAGATTCAAGGATAGTGATGAAGATGAAGTAATCTCTTTACGGGCTGAAACAGCCCAGTAGAGTTTGAAATGAGAAACTGGACAAAGCTTTGACAAGTTTTATATTGAAGCAATCATCTGTCGCTTTTTCAGTATAGATGTTGCCTCTCTAGTATAATATATTAGGCTGATTCACTACTACAAATCGATTATATTAACTAAGAAAAATTTAAGACTGTACCTGACATTTTCGCTGTACCACCCAGAGGCTCCAAAAGTCAATATTTATGTAGATTTTAATAATTTTTTCGTATTTGACATAAAGTTTTTCAAGTCCTAATATTATTTTCTTTTGAATGTTATATATCATTGGAAAGTTTATTTAATTATCTCAGTTTTCCGATGTAAAATGATATGTATATGTAGAGGGTGGCAATCTATAGGCTATCATGAAGGTAATCTTTCTGAATTATTCAGAAAAGCGTTCAGTCGATAATAATCAGTTCTATCAGCGAAGACATTTACATGAATATCATGGATGGCGAAGCATTGGATGATTTGTGGACATTCTTCATGGAATTTGGAGAATGACGTTTGAATTCATGTTGCTATTCTGAAGACTTTGTGGTTCGATTTAAACGGTGGACTAAATCTAAAAATGAGAACCTGTTTCCTGAGCTGAATCTAGTATTAAACATTTTGAATATCAGTAGGTTTGAGATATTTTAATCGAGCTGGATTCTTTCTAACCATGAGAACAGAACAGCATTTGGTATATTTTGAGAGGAGTTTTTTTTTTTTCAAATAGGATGATCAAGAATGTTTGATATTAGCATGATAAGATAGCCTACTCAAGTCGAGAAAAACCAGTGGTAAATGACAAGCAAATTTTAAGTGGATCTCTTTACAAGTGGGACATCACACTAGTTAAAGGAGACTGTTGCTATTGCGGTTCCGAATGTGACACTTTACAATTGTACCACGAGAGATGGGGCCACAAAGACAAGAGGTTCATTAAAGAAAAATTGCTGAATGAGTTATCAATTGTAGTAAAATTTAACAATGAATTGTGTGAGCGACCAAAAGCTTCAAAGCCATTCCAGAATACAAAATACTGCGTTATTTTCAAGGACGACTACTGAAAACATCGCTACATTTATTTGATTGTACATATGTAAGTCGGAGGTGAAATTAGTCTTCATATGGATGGCGAGAACGTTTAAGTACTCAAATCTTGCTGCAAAGTTTCCTAAATCAGTGAGTAAGTTAGTGACGACAGCAGTCTACGTTCTTAATCGCACTGGAAAGTCAAGAGATGTGTTAATCACCTCTTACGAGTTATGGATAAAAAAAGCTAAGAATTCATCATCTTTGCATAATTGGTTCTGTATGTTAGGCGCACATTCCTAATCAAACAAGGACGAAAATGCAGACAAAAATTGTCAAAGGCTGATTTCTATGATAACGATGAAAGGTATAGAGTCTATGTCAAAGAATCAAGTTGACGAGTTGTAAAATTCATTCACTGCATTTGGTTGATGAATATTCCACAATCGAAATAAGTGTGCTACACATTTTAATGATGCAAGTTTTTTACACTCAATTATATTGTCTAAGCAATAAATGTGTGTTGAGAACTGATAAAAGTAATGTGTATGGTCTATATTTGAATGAGTGTCGTATATATTTTATATGTGCCTTACAAATTTACATAATATTTGTTCTTTTCATATAAAAGAAGAAAGAAGACATCTTAACGAATTTTTTGAAAAGTATGGTCTTAAAGAGTTCTCGTCTTGGAGTTAATCAAGTAAAAAAATATCTAAAATAAGTCATATTGATCATACGGAACTCTAGAGACTTAAGAATAATTTTTCTGTTTTCACAATTCAAATATCTTATACAAAACTCGAGTTTTGTATATTGGTATATTGCAAACAAATAAAGACGAAACCAGTCCTCCCGGATATTTCAACATTCAAATAAGTACCTCTTCTCGAAAAAAGATTTTTCGTGTGATGGAAATCACATAAATTAAATTTTAAAAATTATTTATATCTCAGTGTTACTTCTTACATTTTTCTCATTTCGCACTAGTTATTTTTCTGTCTTACTTCTGTTTAAAAGAATATTTAAAGTCATCTAGAAGTTTACTTAAGAGGTATTAAAGAAATATTATTGTTTTCTGAAAGCTTCAATCTTCTTAGAGAGACTTTAATAAGATTGACAAAAAATAATTCTAATAGATTACTTCAGACTTTCAAAAAATGTTTAGAGAAATATTTAAGAAGAAATGAGAATTATTTAAGAACTCTGATTACTTTTAAAAGATATATTCAAGATTTCTTAAAGAAAGGAATTGGTTGTCTGGGAAACCGATTTTATATTTCTTAAAGAACTATTTTCAAAGAATTTAGAAATCTTAAAGTGTTCTTAGTCCTTCTTAAAGAAATTAAAAAAAAAACTCCTTCAAACTTTAAGCAAATCAAATAATTATTCAAACTTCTTCAAGACTTCTTAAAGTAACTTTTCGAAGAAAAAAGGCTTCTTTTATACGTTTTTAGACTCGAAAAGACTTCTGTTAGAAATATTAAAGAAAGTAAATTGTTTACTGGGAAAGATGTGTATTTTGCTATTGGAAGTGTAATAGTTGGGCTGTAGACATAAAAAAAGCTTACTTTTATACAAGCCGTCCCAGGAGTGTCTGCCCATCGAAGATATTGCGTTGTTTGTTTGTTTTGCATCTTTTCGTTTGTACATCTTTTTAGATGTAGACTAATCTCACCACTAATAAGTATAGCCGTCTGGGTTTAAGTCTGTATTTTAAGTGGAAAATTTTCTTACTTAATCATCTCTTCGAAGGTAGAATTTCTACTACAATTTTAGCTTTAAAAATTCCCACGTAAAATACAACACATCTCAAGAAATCATAATTGTTAAAACGCTTAGAGTGTTCATAGAAAATACATGCACACAACAGCACAAAGCATGTAGAATGTAATCAATAAAAATGTGAGTCTACTTTGTCACGGAGAAAAATCCAGCCGCAGTAGCTCAGTGGAAGATAAATTACCCGGAAAGCGAGAGGGTGTGGGTTCGATTCCCATCCCCACCGTGACAAAGTAGAATACTCTCGCCTTGTAATATGATTTCATTTGGAACATTACTTTCAATTAAATTTCAAAATTAAAATTATTTTTAATATTGTAACAGTTTTGTTTTAGTTTGAGTTAAACTTTTTTTAAAATTCAACGTTTTTATTTATTTTACATATAAAACTTGATTTTATTTGAAGATATATTTGTTGTGTCTTATAATTTTGTATTATTTTTAGTTTGGTTTTTTTAATTTGTTACAATTTATAAACAGTTTTTTGTTTCAATTTTCATTTATATATATTTTGTTTTTAGTTTTAATTTTCTTTTATATATATTTTGTTTTTAGTATTAGTATTGTTTGTAATTTTATTTGAAAATAATTTTAGCAAGGTCTTTATTTTTTATATATTTTTCCTTTCGTATATTTTTTTATTTTTACGTTGTATTATTTTTGATTTAATGTTGCTTGTGAAAAAATATTGTAATATTAAATAATTATTATCTGAAATACATTTCTTAACAAAAACTAAGAATTTTTTTAAAAGCTTTGTATGTCTTTATTATTATTATTATTATTAGTTATTTTTAAATATATGAATTTTATTTAAATATAATATTTTTATTTATTTAATAGGATATTTTTTTGTTGTTTCAAGTTTTGTTTTTAAAACATCGTTATACTTTATTTTTAAATTCATGTTTTGCTGTTGATTTGTAAATGTTTATTTATTTAAAGATAATTGTCTTTTAAGTTCTACGTTAATATTATTTGGTTTCCTTTTTTTTATGTTATATTATTTTTTGTTTAGTTTAGATTGCTTACAAATATTCTACTATAAAATTAATATTTAATGTAATTGCACTTTTCTATAGGCTTTTTAATTTTTATTTTTAAAGAACTGTAGGCCTTAGAAAGTATTTCCATAATTTGTAGATTTAGTTCGAACATTTTTGAATAATTACCCTTTACAATTCGCATCTCTTGCAACATTTCTTGCTCATATATATCACATATACCCCAATGTTTCATGATAAATGACAAAAAGAAAACCCTATCCAAAATAAAAGGCGAATCCGAATCCATGAAGAAGGTGTGAAAGAGAAGTGATAGTAAAGTCTGAAGTATCAGCAATGCCCATTGATTCTAATTAATTTCCATAAAAGGAAGAGGAAGAATGTTCAATGGAGATATAGAAAATATACGGACAAGAAGGCGAGACGGAACAATCAACACACCCTCAACAGTCGTCCGCCGCCTGTTACCAAATAAAAGGTCGGTTAAAATGTATCTGCATAATTACAAATCAAGGGCGTGGTGGAAATGGTGATTCACTGTCCATCTTTACTTCTATAATGTCTTTGGAAGAAGTTTTTTGATTAAGAAGTAGATAATGTAATACTTATGAAAATCTGACCTTAATTTGAAAAAAAAAATATTGAAAAACTTCATTGATGACCAAAGTTTTCCAATTATCCTTTAACTTTCCATAGGCAAGAAAAATTACCCCATCACATAGATAGACACATTAAAAAGTCAAGGGCGTAAAACGTGTTGATTATAATTAACCTTTAAATTAATTATCTTGATTGCCTTTGATGACTTTTGTGTATTGGAATTGAAATTTGAAGGACATTTTCATTTCGGAAAATTGATTTACATTCACAGATTTATATCAAATTAATTTTAATATAATTTTACAAAAAGTTTTTATGGTAATTTCCATTTAATTATTAATTTAAATTTGTCAAAGGATTATTGGTTTAATTATTCATTTTCAGCTTCCACATTATTGGTGTGGTGATTTTTTAACAACGTAAACCCACAACCATATTAGGGAAGTCAATGATTGATATCACACAAAATTCCTAAACCATAACCTTTCCCAAGGAAAAAAATATTCGTAGCACGTGTTCAAAGTCGAATTCCGTTCCAAAAATACAAAATAGCATCATCATTAATAACCTTATGAGATTTTATCTCCAACGGTTCACTAAGAGATATTACACAGAATTAGCGAAACATGAACATCAAATAGTAAATCAAAAATGTATTTCTAAACAAATAATAATTCCCGGGGTTTCCAAGTTTTTTTTCTTTCTGAATTTTAATGTTTTTCAAAATTGAAAAGAAAAATAAATAAATTTTGCTCAAAAATTTGCGAAAATCGATACAAATTTTTATTTATTGAATGGATTTGAATGTGTAATGTTTATTTGCTGGTAAATTGCTTTCAATTTTGATTTTAATGAACGCAAAACGATTCTTAATTGTTGAAATCCAATAAAATCTCATAAAAGGAGGAAATTATTATTTGTATAAACAATTTTTGATGTCTGCTTGGGTGGTAACTTGTTTCTTATAGATTAAGTGGATTTATTTAGGTTTTTGAAGAAAACTTAGTTAAATTGTAATTTTTATAAACTTGTAATGTTTAGTTTTTAAGTTTGAAACTAAAAATTTGTAGTTTGAAATTTACAACTTGTAAATTATAGTTTGAAATTTGTACCTTTTAATTTGTGGTTTGAAAATTCTAAATTGCTATTTGTAGTTTAAGATTTGTAATCTGTAATTTGTAGTTTGAAATTGGTAACTTGTACATTGAAGCTTGAAATTTTTTAACTTGTACATTGAAGCTTGAAATTTGCAACTTTAAACATGTATAAATTTGCAAATTGTAGTTTGAAATTTGTAACTTAAAATTTGTGCTTTGAAAATTGTAGTTTGGAATTTGTAACTTTTAAATTGTACCTTGTAATTTGTTGTTTAAAATGTTTAACTTGTAAATTGTAGCTTGAAATTTGTAACTTACAATTTGTACCTTGTAATTTGTAGTTTGAAATGTTTAACCTGTAAATTGTAGCTTGAAATTTTTAACTTACAATTTGTGACTTGTAAATTGAAGCTTAAAATTTGTGACTTGTAAATTGAAGCTTGAAATGTGTAACTTTAAACTTGTACCTTGTAATTTGAAATGTTTAACTTGTAAATTCTAGCTTAAAATTTGTGACTTGTAAATTGTAGCTTGAAATTTGTAACTTGTAAATTGAAGCTTGAAATTTGTAACTTAAAACTTGTACCTTGAAAATTGAAGCTTGAAATTTGTGACTTGTAAATTGACGCTTGAAATTTTTAACTTAAAACTTGTACCTTGTAAATTGTAGCTTTAAATGTTTAACTTGTAAATTGAAGCTTGAAATTTTAAACTTGTAAATTGAAGCTTGAAATTTGTGACTTGTAAATTGACGCTTGAAATTTGTACCTTGTAATTTGTAGTTTGAAATGTTTAACTTGTAAATTGTAGCTTAAAATTTGTAGTTTAAAATTTTTAACTTGTAAATTGTAGTTTGAAATTTGTGACTTGTAAATTGGAGCTTGAAATTTTAAACTTATAACTTGTAATTTGTAGTTTGAAATTTTTTAACTTGTAAATTGAACCTTGAAATTTGTAACTTAAAACTTGTACCTTGTAATTTGTAGTTTATAATGTTTAACTTGTAAATTGAAGCTTAAAATGTGTGACTTGTAAATTGACGCTTGAAATGTGTAACTTTAGGCTTGTCCTTTAATTTGTAGTTTGAAATTTGTGACTTGTAATTTGTAGTTTGAAATTTTTAACTTGTAAATTGTAGTTGAAATTCGTAACTTAAAACTTGGATCTTGTAATTTGTAGTTTGAAATTAACTTGAAGCTTGAAATTTGTAACTTAAAACTTGTAATTTGTAGTTTAAGATTTGTAGTTTGTAATTTGAAGTTTGAAACTAATAATTTGTAATTTGAAATGCATAACTTGTAAATTGTAGCTTAAATAGTTTGAAATTTGTAATTTAAAACGTTTACCTTGTAATTTGTAGTTTGAAATTCGTGTTTTTAAATTTCTATCTTGTAATTTGTAGTTTAAGATTTGTAGTTTGTAATTTGAAATTTGCAATTTCTAATTTGTAGTTTGAAATTTTTAACTTGTAAATTGAAGCTTAAAACTTTTTCCTTGTAAATTGTAGTTTAAAATGTTTAACTTGTAAATCGAAGCCTGAAATATGTAACTTAAAGTTCTTAACTTGTAAATTGAAAATTCGTGACTTAAAGCTTCTACCTTGTAATTTGTAGTTTGAAATGTTTAAACATGCAATTTGTAGTTTTAAATGTTTAAACTTGTAATTTGTAGTTTTAAATGTGTGAATTTGAAGTTCTAAACTTGTACCTTGTAATTTGCAGTTTTAAATTTGTTCTTTCTAAATTGTGGTTTGTAACTTAAAACTTGTAGTTTGTGGTTAGAAGTTTGATGGTTGTACCTTGTAATTAGTAATTTGAAATCTGTAATTGTTAATTTAGCATTTTGTAATTTCAGTCTACATTTCCAAGTTTTGAAAGGATTGATAATATTCTCAAGTATTTCTGAATTTCGTAGATCTTGTCTACATTCCCAACACTTAAAGTACTGATAATACTCCCAACAATCTCAAGTGAAACCCTTTAATTCAATAGATACCAAGAAATAAAACTCCATTTAATTAAGAAAACCCTCCAACTAATCCAAGGACTTCAAATCTTCAAAACACTTTATAAAAATATAATAACCACTTACCATGACCGGACTTCTTTCCATTCGCCTTGCTTTTCGATTTCCTGGGGTATAAATGAATCTTACTCTGTCCACATCCCATGGCACTTGTAGTTTACGTAGTTTTCAGGTTTTACCTTATCCCTTGTAAAAGTTGCTGTTGCTATGCGCTTGAAAATATATCGTATGTGGAATGAATGAGCGACTATATGAATATGTCTAGGACCTCTTCAACATTCAACTCGTTTATTCAATTCATTATAACTTAATGTTTGTAATCCAATTTTAATTAATTTAATCTGGAAAAAAATTAAAAGGAATCTTTATGAATTAAATGTGGGACTGTATTTTTTTAAAATTTAAAATTAACAAAAGAAAATGTTGCCATAAATAAGGAATACCTTAAATTGACAGACAAAAAATCTCAAATCTTTCAGACTTCAACATGTAAGTCTATATCCCATAATGTAATCCAGTGAAAGACAAAAGATGTCTGATAAAAAGTTTTATATATAGAATAAACTTTTCTTTTTGTTCATTGTTCAATTGAGAAGAACTAGAAAGGATTTTCATATTTTTTCTGAAAATTATTATTAATATTATCTATATCTTTCCTTGCTGTTTCCTCCCTTGGTCCTCATTCCTTCTTCTCCTTTCTTCACATTTGTAAGTTAACTCACGACTTTTGAAAGTTTTTCTTTCTTACATTTCTAATATCCTTTCTTACTGCCTTCTTTTCTTCTTTTGCTTCTTAGTTTTCCATCCAATCCATAAAACCAATAAATTGGATTAAATCTACGTTATTGTATAGTAGGAAAGTGAAATGGGTTGGATTGTGATTGGTTCGTTCGTTCTTCTTTTTATAGTAAGGATAATAGTTTTCACATGACATGACGTCATTTATAAAAGTTAAAGCGCTTTAATTAATTTATCATTTTTCTGAGACATTTGAGAAAGGACAGTTTAAATTTTCTATTTTGATTGGTTGGATTTAGAGAATAGAAATTTTGGTTTTATTTTATTTTTTTATTTTATATATGACAAAACATGACAATTTTTTGGGGACTTACATTTTTGCATTATTTTAGTTAGGAATATCTTTAAAATAAATACAATAATATATATACTGATTTCAATATACTTTATTTTTGTAGCTTTTTCGATTTAGATAGTTTTTTATTCTTTTTTTTTTTGTTAAATAAATTTAAATAGGTTTTCCAACTCTTGTGAGTGATTTACCGACTCAAATACGAGTTTTACTGACTCAAATAAAATATTTACGAATTTTTAAAAGTTTTTCTGATTCCAGCAATAGATTTGCTACATCAAAATTTCAGAAGAGTTCCATATTTATTAAAAAATAAATTAAAACAAATATTTTACAAAACTAAAAAATGTAAATTTGTTTTAAATTCAGAAACAATAAAAGCTAAATTTCTTCATAAAATAAAAAGAAATAAATAATCATTTAATTAAATAAATATTTTCAAATAAGTAACAAAAAATTAATTAAGAAAACATAATTAAAAAAATTGCTTTTATAATCCCAGAATTCGTAACAAAAAAACCATTAACAATTATACAAATATTTTACAATAAGTACAAGATAATTACAATTTATTCTTTTATACACAATATGATTTCTTGAAACTTGATTTATTTTTAAAGAGAGAATTTTGTTACTTAATCATCTCAATTATGATAAATTTATACAATTTATTCATTAAAAAGTTTTATATTTTTTACAAACTTTAGTTTTTTCTCAATAGAGTTAAGGAAAATAAAGTGTACTTTTTAAAAATATTCTATTCTTTTTGAAAATGTTGTAGAAAATTAGTAATTTTAGGTTTTTACTTCATTTAATGATTAATACTTTTGTTCTAAATCTTCATATATAAGTCTTAATTTTGTGTGTTTTTTTAATCCTGTTTTTTTAAATTATAATTATTAGTTTTGTTTGTTGAATAATTTTTCTTCACTTTCTTGATTTTCAATCGGTTTTGTTTGATTTTGTTTGTATAAATTATTATTATATTATTGATTTTGTTAAATTTGAAAGTTGTGGTTGTTTATTATTTGTTTAATTGTTTTCTTTATAATTTGAAGTTTTTGTTTATATTTTAATTTATTTTTGAATGTAAAATATTTCTTACAAGCGTTTTACATTATATATTTAAACGTATTTAATTTAAACAGTATTTTTGAATTCAAATGTTAAATATTTGGAAATAGTTTTGTTCTTAAATTCCATTTTTCTTTAAATTTAAAACAAAAAAATTTGAATACATTTTTTTGAAAATTTTTAATTTTTATATTTGAATTTTTTTGTTTTTGAACAATTACTTTATTAAATTAAAATATTTATACTTTGTAACTTTGACAAGCTCTAATTTTCAATATGTTTTTATAATTATGTGTTAAACAAATTTTTTAGGTAACATTTTAATTCAAATCGTCTTTATTTTGAATTTAATTTATTTAAATTTTGAGATGTTTTAAACATTTTTATTTGGTTTTCGTTACTTTAAATGTTTCAGAGTTGTTCAAGAAAACTTATTTTTCTTCTATTAAAATAATTCTATTTAAAACCTCTTCAATTCAAATTTAACTTTTATTTTATCTAAAATTTTTCCATATTTTTTGATTTTTTGAGAACTGTTTTTTTTTTTTTTTTTTTAATTTTGATGTGTTTTAAAACTATTTGATTATTTACATTTTTGACTAAAAAAAACTTCCTTGATCATTTAAAATTTAAATTTAAAGTATTTAAACTTCTTTATAAAAATTAAATTCTTTTTTTTTAATTAACTTCAACAAAACTCTAAAATTTTTTAGGTAACATTTTAATTCAAATCGTCTTTATTTTGAATTTAATTTATTTAA
>JXPG01031155.1:362-16803 GCA_001015175.1 Megaselia abdita
GAAAACCAAACATCAGATACTTTTCATGAACATTTTTCCTCAGAACGAAACATTTTGAAATTCAAATTGACATTTTTCGTGAACTTTTCTCCAAATTTTCGAAAAAGTATCTGATGTTTGGTTTTGTTGACTCGATAGCTATTTCAGAATTATAGTACTTGTGCATTTTTCTCAAAATTCTTATAAATTAAAGAGAGAAAAGAATTCTAATGAAGAGCAACAATAGAACCTTGGATAAAGCATTCGAAAACTTCCCCAAAATATTCCGACAACAATTGCCACAAATAAAAACCAACAATTTATAATAGAAAATCACCCTCATTCAACTAATCCAATATGGTTCACGATGGCGAATTAACCTGCCATCAAATGCTTATACTGTCGATCTCTCCGTAGAAGCATCTTTTCATAGACAAAGGAGAAAACTACACAATTCAACTAGTTTCCTTTGAATGTTCGCCCATTTTCTATTCGTTATCCTACGTTATATTTCAATGCCAAATCCAAACGTCAAAGTATTAACAGTGAAAAAGAGATATATTTCTATACAGAA
The DNA here is from genome assembly GCA_001015175.1 of Megaselia abdita. NCBI lineage: Eukaryota > Metazoa > Arthropoda > Insecta > Diptera > Phoridae > Megaselia > Megaselia abdita. The sequence continues at coordinate 916 of JXPG01031155.1, forward strand.
GAAGAAAGGATAGCTAGCTTGCTTCGCAGTCATCAAAGATAAAGGATAATGGCAATTGATTTAAATTTTCCTCAGAGCATTAAGAGTCGAGGGTGTATCTTCAATCTCCATCATCATCCATTACGTTCTTACAAATACTATTTTCTATTGAATCGGAATTGTATCGCTTTTTCTTCAAACAAATTGACTATAACTTTTATTATTTGACTTCTTCTTTTTCTTCGTTTTTTTCTTGAGAATGACAAATAATTATCCATCAATTGTCGCTTTGCGTTTCATACATATAGTCAAGATTCCTTCTGATTTGATGACTTTTTATTTCTTCCTTTAAGGATATTAAAAGATTATTTCTTTTCCGCTTAGTCATTTTTTGAAATCGGCGCCATTTTTTCCTTAGATACAAAAACTTTTCCAATAAATCTCCATTTATGGTCTTAAATGTATTTAGTCTGGGGATTTTTTCAGATAATTTTCTTTTCGGGAAGGATGCTTGAAAGGATATGGATGAATGGTAGGAAGTTAACAGGTGTTGGGTGGAAAATTCGTTTTGATATACTATATTGGAGGAATTCGTAGGGGAAGTTTTCATTGAATTGTTTTTAATCCTCATGGTTTATGATGGTTGTGAATCATACGATTTGAAAATTGGTGATAAAATTATTCACGCTTGATTGTTATGCAATTGTTGTGAATTTTTCGAATGAGAAAGATACTACAGAAGGAATGTAGATTTATTTATTAAGATTATGAATTTTACGAAAAGAGTTATCCCAAATTCCAACTAAAAACATAACTCAAAAACTCAACAAATTTTCAACAAAAATAAAATAAATCCATGGAAAGAAAAACACCCCGAAAAACTACTAATCGATTTCCCTAAACAAATTTCATTCCCCCAACCACGAAATATGCCAAAGGAAAATAAATTTCAATTTGGTAAAAGTAATCTAAAGATGAAGGGAAAATAGGAAGAAAATAACACGGTTTAATACCTTTTGGAAAATGTGTTTCACTTAAACGTATATTTTCCACAAATAAAGAAACAACACAGAAAATATGCTCTCTAAAAAATAATACAAACACTTAACTAAATCAAGGATGTATAAGGGAACAAGGATCAACTTAATCCTGAAGATAGTAATACAAATACTGAACGGAGTGGAGTTGAGTGTATCAGTTTTATATTTATTTGATTTTATTGAATTTATTACATCTCAAAGGTACATTACATCTTTCTCACTGACATCCTTTACACTCTTCTCACAGCATCTCCGCCAAATAGCATAAGTGTCTATCTTTATCTTCTACGAATGAGCTGGATCCTGGATGGATTGGATTCTATAGATTCCGAATCGCACAAAACCAAACAGCGAATCGATTCCAGTCAGACAAAACACATTTAGCAAACATAAATGGAGATTTATAGGAAAACTTTTACGGAAAGGGTCTGTGAGTATTTTAACAGGTCGGTCGGTCTGCTAAATTAACTTTGTTATAACCTTTAGTGAGAATGAAGATATTTTGTTGATTTTAGTTTTTATGTTTTGAGGGATGGTTGTTTGAAAGGGGAGATGACGTGTATAAAACAGGTGAACTTGAAGAACAGAACAGGCATCTATGATATTCTTCTTAGGTTTTCTAAGACAATTCTTCGTTTTTTACATTATTAGAAAATTTAGAAAGAAGATGTGTAGGTTTTTACTGTCGAAGTTATAGAAAGCAGAAAAGATAGTGTTTAAACATATAGTATGTGCATAAAAGATGTTTAATTTATGTTTAAATATGTGTTATATAGATAAAACACATATAATTTTCTACTTATATGATTGGAAACTTTGGAAAAACTCATGAAAGTTTTAGATCGGAAGATTTAATGGAATTAAGAACTTTGGAAATGATACTTCCTTTGATAATCCAAGACAGAATATTTCACCTATAAGCTAAAAACAAATGAGTTCAGTTTAATCAGATTAAAATTCACTGCTGAAATCAGTCTCTCATTCTTTAGTCTTAGACTAAATAAAAAAAAACTTCATATAAAATAACTATCTAATAGCAACATTTAAAGCGACCTCTATACGTTTGCGTAGTTAGTGGAAAGAAAATAAATATAAACTGGCCACATGAAACAAGTAGTGGTTGGCCTCATATGTCCAACACTCAAGTTTTTTTATAATCATGCATTATTTTAATTTATTTTTATGTATTATTTTTTACTTTTGTACTTTTGCTAGTATAGTATTGGATTGAGAAAGCGCTTTGAAGCCTTTTCTGGCATTGTCAGATTCCGAAAATTTTCCTGTCTATTATTGATATACGACTATATGTTCAGTATTCATCAATTAGATGTTGGTATTCGAGATGGAATCGTCTTTATATCTTCCGCTTGAAGTGGAGAACATCAGATTTCGAAAGTTTTCTTATCTATTATGACTATATGTTTAGTATTCATCAATTAGATGTTGGTATTCGCGATGGAATCGTCTTTATATGTTCAGCTTGAAGTAGGGAACATCAGATTCCTAAAGTTTTCCTATCTATTATTGATATATATGNCTTCCGCCTGAAGTGGAGAACATCAGATTCCGAAAGTGTTCATATCTATTAAGACTATATGTTCAGTATTCATCAATTAGATGTTGGTATTCGAGATGGAATCGTCTTTATATCTTCCGCTTGAAGTGGAGAACATCAGATTTCGAAAGTTTTCTTATCTATTATGACTATATGTTTAGTATTCATCAATTAGATGTTGGTATTCGCGATGGAATCGTCTTTATATGTTCAGCTTGAAGTAGGGAACATCAGATTCCTAAAGTTTTCCTATCTATTATTGATATATATGAATCTTTTATCTATTATAATATATATATGTTCAATATTAATCAATTAGATGTTGGTATTCGTTGATATATGATTATATTTTCAATTTTCATTGGTATTCGCGATGGAATCGCCTTTATATGTTATTGAAAACCAGAGCTAATCTTCAACGACTGGTAATTATGGAAGATTCAAAAGAATTATGTTATTATTCGCACCGATGGTGGAAGTATAGGGATGATGGAAGCATCGACGACACATCCTGAATCCTAGAGCGAAATAGCAAAGACTTTGGCAACAATATCGCTGTCAGGTAAATGTGTCGTAGTTGATACACATTTGTAGTTCAGCGATTCATCGAATTGTACCTGGATGATATAGAACAATATTCAGGAAACAATATTAGAGAATATGTTCAAAACCAAGACATTTTTAAAAAAGTCAACTTTTGAAATATCTATTCTCAAAATGAATCAGAAATCAGTTATTCATTTTAAGAGAATCAAGACTTGAATTAAAATTAAAAATTATCTTTTGAAAGATTTCGCAAGTAGAGTCCACTGAATCTCTCTATTACAAGTATTTATCAATCTTTTTTTTGATAAATCATATACGATCTCTCTATTTCAAGTATTCCTCTTCAATCGTTTTTTGATGAATCAAAAATGTTCTTCTCTATTTCAAGCGACGTTCTTTATTTTTCAATTTCATGACACTAAAATTGAAATACGGTTTTCAAATACGATTTTTGGAGTACTTTTTCAATGCAATATTTTCCAGTTCGATTCTCTTTTTCTTTGAATTCTAGAGGCGTGTGTACTAAATTACACAATTAACCATTAGGTGTCTCGTTGTAGATAAGTGATATCAAGAAATGTTAATTTCAATATATTTATCAGCTTTTCTACATCAATGCTTAAGGTTTCTTTCTTCCCCTGGATATTCAATCTTCTACTTTGACGAGTGCATTTCGACTTACAAGATTCTGTATCTGAGAATCGAACTTGAAATAATCAGATATTTATGTCTCCTAATATGATTTCTGTAGACTCATAGACAAACACTTCCAGAGTCTGATATTTACCATTGAAACGAAACACCCTACCAGGGCAAGGAAGGTCAATGTTAGTATTACTAACAGGGTGCTTCGGCTGAAGTGGAAAACATCAGATCATCTATCTATAGCTTGTCTTTGGTAAAATAAATCATCAAAATGTTAAGGAAACAAGGAAGGTATTCAAATAATATCTATGCTTCAACAAAATCTATGCTTCGCTAGAAATAGCTCAGATAACAAGAAGATTATAATTCGGATGAATTAAGATGATGGAAATTCGCAGAAAAGAATTGTATCTAAATTAGCAATGCTTCGGAATATTTGTGCATTATTTCTAGTAAGGCTTTTGATGGTGAATTTGAAAGATGACACTAGTTAGATAGGATTAAAAGAAAATATATTGCTCGTTTTCGAATTAAATATGTCAAAGAAGAAATTTTTGGATTTAATACTGCATCATGAGAATCGAAGGACGAATAGGAAGGAGACTTTTGATAGACTATACTAAATCAGATAAAAAATCGAGAGGCGCCTCAATGTGTAGCAGTGATAACAAGGAATGTTTGATTTAGAGGTATTTATCACCTGCTTTTCTACAACAGTTCTCTTTTCCCCTGTATAGCCAGTGACTCAGGCCACGTAGCATATCCGACTGACATGACGTGTACACTAAAAATCGAGCTGAGAATAATCAGACTGGAAGGCAAGAGTTCTAGAACCTTAGCATTCGCAGACATTAAGAGGAGGGATATTATCCACCTGGAAACGAGGAAGGTATTCAAGTGTTATCCATGCAACAACGATTAACTCATCACTAGAAATTGCCCAGACACTAAAAATGAAGATGATGACAATTCGGAGAAAAGAATAGCTTCTGAACTTGGGATATCTTGTAATGCTCGTATTTTGTTTCACGGAAGGCATTGAATGATTGATATAGCGACAATATTAAGCAATAAGATATTGAAATAAGGAACAAGAAAGATTACTTTATTTATATAAGAGTAAAAGAAAATAGTTTGCTCGCTTCAAATTTAAATATAAGAAAGTCAAAGAAGAAATGTTGGGATTTAATATTGCCTCAAGGACGAATATAGTCTAAAGGCCTACCAGGAAAAGAAGAAGATGTTTTATTTTTCTGGAGAAGATTTCTGGATTGAAGAACGCCATTATTAGCATAGTATTTTCATGAATTTAAAATTTCAAAATCCTAATCATCTCAAAACCCAACAAAGACCAAACATCCCTTCACATTAATCTCACCAAAAACTAATATAAAAGCCAAAATTGACTCCCAAACCACTAGTTGATCTCACACCTGCTTTTATCGCCCATACTCTAGTGTCTGAAACTCAGTAAAATACAGAAACATAAATTATACCATATAGATCTGTTTCTTCTGTCCATGTCAGACACAAAATACATTCATTTAGTCGTCCTTATATCTCATTATGTTGTGATTATTGGACAGAAAATAAATAAAAGAGATAAAATATTTTATATCTCTTATTTCATTTCATTTCTGTTCACATTTGGGCTTTGGATGGCGTTCTGTGCTATGTTGGCATCCAATGACTATCATGAGACAGCAGTAGCAACAGCAGCATCAGTAGCAGAATCATCATCCAATAGCCTTTTTTGTCTGCTGCCTAAAAATGAACGGAATACTGAATAGACAAACTGCTGAGTAAAATGGGGTTAGAATGATAATAAACGATGATGATGACGTCGCAAGCTTTCCAATCATGATGATTATAATTTCAGCCATAATTACATTCTCTGTGTTGTTTTTAATCTTCAATTGTGGTCTGTAAGAGCTAATAATTCATATTGTTGTTGATTTAGTGGTCGATTTAAGTATAATAAGGATTATGAAGAGGGTAGGTTTTGTTATTTGATGAGGATTTCCAAAGTACACAAGGGAGCAGATTAGTTTTGAATGACATTATACTATTGGAAGTACAGGATCTAAGGTAATATTCTCAATGAGATGTGGTTTTGATTAGGAGTTTATTGAAGGGGTATATTTCTTTGTAATATTCGTAATTACTATATGGTTTCATATAGGTAATGTTTGATTTTAGACGGAAAAAATCATCTGAAAGATTTTTTTCATTCATAAAATTTATTAATGTTTTTCAATTAATTTTACAACAGGACGCTGTTTCTACTTGTAATATTTACAACATTTATTTTGCCAAGTTATCTTAAAGGAACGACAATCGTCTCAATTCACACAGCAATAATTAACAATTCAAATTAACTACAAAACTTATAGTAGATTTTAGCGTTAAGTAAATTTTATTATATTTAGTAAAATTCACTACGCAATTAGTAAATTAGTTGTAAAGTTTACTATTACCATTATTTTGTAGTAAAATTGTCAATAGATAGATAAATTTACTGTAAAAGGTATAGACAAAATTACTACTTTACTATGAAGTAGTTTTAGTAACGAATTTAGCTTAGTAAGATTTTTTTTTTAATAGTAAAATTTACTATTAAGTAGTAAAAATATTTACAAAATATTTAATCAGTATTAATTTCTATTAATAGTAAAAAGAAATAGCTGTAATTATTTCTTAATGTCATTTAGTAGTTAAAAATTCTACTAATAGTAAAAACTGCTAATCCAGAAATAGATTAAATTACTATTTTTATTAAATATTACTGAGCGAAGTTTTCGCTTTTCGTTCAGTCTTGAGCTCCAACCCAGATGACCGTAGTTTTTTTCGTTTCACTACAAAAAGTAGTAAATCTTGCATATATGTAGTAAGCTGAACAAATAACTGAAATACCATCAGAATTTTTTTTTTTTGCAGCATGAGTTCAAACCCAGGTAATGATTTTTTGTTATTTATACCCGCTCCAGTTGAAATCCCAGCATTAGCATTTTTAGCATTTAGTAAATGTTTCTGATTGTGACTTCATATTTGCCTTCAATTTTATTTTACTGCTTATGGCTATGCTTTTTAAGATGTTAGAACTTTCGAGTTCAAAGCCTACCACAAACGTTACTTTTCTAGTAGAGTCAAACATATGTAAAATGTTAATAACTTAATAAATGAAAGAAAATAATAACACACAAAAAATACAATAAATTTATTTATGTTATATGATTTACTAGTAATTAATTAGTAAGTAGTAAAAATTACAAAAAATTTACTATTTGAAATGTAGGATGGTTTTTGACTATTCTTCTTAAAATTATTTATAATTGCAATCTAATCATTAGCCCAATGGAAGAATTTAGATGAAAGACATTCATTTCATTAGTAAAACTTACAACCATTATTAACAAATTTTACTATAGGACGCTGTTTTCATTCGTAAAATTCGCAACCTACAATTTTCCAAATTATCTCATAAGAATTAATTTTTTCATTAATTGAAAATCAGAGGCAAAATGGAAGACGAAGAATTCATCTGAAAGTGTTGTATTTTATGCATTCTTACAATAAGAAACAACTTCATTTGTAAAATTCGCAACCTTTCATTTTCTAAATTATCTCATAAGAATCTCAATCATTAGTTTAAAATCATAGGCAAAATAGAAGAAGAAGAATTCATTTGAAAGTGTTGTATTTTATGCATTTTTACTTTAAGAAACAACTTCCATTTGCAGAGCTGACGCTGTTTTCATTAGTAAAATTCGAAACCTTTCATTTAAAATTAATTTAAATTTTAAGAATTTTAATCATTAATTTAAAATCATAGACAAAGACGCAGAGTTCATCTGGAAGTTTTGTATCTTATGCATTTTTACAATAAGAAGCAACTTCCATTTGTAAAGCTGACGCTATTTTCATTAGTAAAATTCGCAACATTTCATTAGTGAAATTCGCAACATTTCATTCGTAAAATTCGAAACCTTTCATTTTAAAAATTATCTCATAAGAACTTCAATCATTAATTTAAAATCATAGACAAAGACGCAGAGCTCATCTGGAAGTTTTGTATCTTATGCATTTTTACAATAAGAAGCAACTTCAATTTGTAGAGCTGACGCAATTTTCATTAGTAAAATTCGCAATCTTTCATTTTTCAAATTATCTCATAAGAATCTCAATCATTTGTTTAAAATCATAGATAACGAGCTCATCTGAAAGCTTTGTATATTGTGCATTTTTACAATAAGAAACAACTTCCATTTGTAAAGCTGATGCTGTTTTCATTAGTAAAATTCGAAACCTTTCATTTTTCAAATTATCTCATAAGAATTTCAATCATTTATTTAAAATCATAGACAAAGACGCAGTACTCATCAGGAAGTTTTGTTTCTTATGCATTTTTACAATAAGAAGCAATTTCCATTTGTAGAGCTGACGCTGTTTTCATTAGTAAAATTCGAAACCTTTCATTTTAAAAATTATCTCATAAGAACTTTAATCATTAATTTAAAATTATAGGCAAAATGGAAGACGCAGAGTTCATGCTTTGTATCTTTTGCATTTTTTAAGAAGCAACTTCGATTTGTAAAGCTGACGCTATTTTCAATAGTAAAATTCGCAACATTTCATTCGTAAAATTCGAAACCTTTCATTTTAAAAATTATCTCATAAGAACTTCAATCATTAATTTAAAATCATAGACAAAGACGCAGAGCTCATCTGGAAGTTTTGTATCTTATGCATTTTTACAATAAGAAGCAACTTCAATTTGTAGAGCTGACGCTGTTTTCATTAGTAAAATTCGCAATCTTTCATTTTTCAAATTATCTCATAAGGATTTCAATCATTAAAATCATAGACAAAGCCTTGTATATTATGTATTTTTACAATAAGAAGCCGTTTCCACTTGTAAAATTCATTACAAATAAAAAGCAAACTAAATTTCCCAAAGTGCTCTCACCGTAAACTCCAAGGTTCTCCTTTTTTCAATTAGATTAATAGCATTACAAATAAAAAAGGACTCATATTTCTACTTTGTGTTTATAATAATCCTTTTTATATAACGAACATGTTTTCTGTTCTCAAGCATATTCGTCTACTCTCCTGGTGAAACTTTTTGAGTGATTACTCATGAAATTAAGGGTCTCATCTATTATAAAGCAATTACACACTAATGAATATGAAAATACCTTTGGGAAAATACATTTTTTTATTCAGCAGAATCATCTTTTTCTTCCTGTTTACAAAGAATGTTTGCCTTTTTCAGTTTTCATATATAGGGTGCCATGGTGATTGAAGTTTTGCTCTTTTGGGAAGGAGGGATTTGATGGTCAATATTATTACAGGGTGTTTTGAGGTGATTTAAGGTTTGGTTATATATTTGTTTAGAACTTACGGCTGGCTATAATAATTTGTTCAAGGGCCAAGCGGACTGGCTATAATAACTTGTCCAAGCAGACAAGCATAGACAATTGTAATCTAAGAATTTACAGAGGGAAATAAACTTGAAAATTCAGCAAAAATTACTGTCACTATTCTCTTAAAATATATTGGATCCCACACTAACGAAGCTGGCTATATTAATTTGTGCAAGGGCCAATTGGACAAGAATAGAAAATTGTAATCTAAGAATTTACAGATTTTTGAAATGATATACACTCAAAAATTCTGTCTCTTCAACATTAATATTTTCTTCAATTATATTATTGAATCCCCAATACTTAAGCGGCTGGCTATAATAACTTGTTCAAGGGCCAATCGGACAAGCATAGACAATTGTAATCTAACAATTTACTGAAGGAAATAAACTTGAAAATTAGCAAACATAATTGTCACTATTTTCTTAAATTATATTAGGGAAGAAAAGACAATAACGCAGCTGGCTATATTAATTTGTGCAAGGGCCAATTGGACAAGAATAGAAGATTGTAATCTAAGAATTTACAGATTTTTGAAATGATATACACTCAAAAATTCTGTCTCTTCAACATTAATATTTTCTTCAATTATATTATTGAATCCCCAATACTTAAGCGGCTGGCTATAATAACTTGTTCAAGGGCCAATCGGACAAGCATAGACAATTGTAATCTAACAATTTACTGAAGGAAATAAACTTGAAAATTAGCAAACATAATTGTCACTATTTTCTTAAATTATATTAGGGAAGAAAAGACAATAACGCAGCTGGCTATATTAATTTGTGCAAGGGCCAATTGGACAAGAATAGAAGATTGTAATCTAAGAATTTACAGATTTTTGAAATGATGAGATACACTCAAAAATTCTGTCTCTTCAACACCACTATTTTCTTCAATTGAATCCCTAATACTTAAGCGGCTGGCTATAATAACTTGTTCTAGGGCCAATCGGACAAGCATAGACAATTGTAATCTAAGAATTTACAAAAGGAAATAAACTTGAAAACTCAGCAAACATTGCTGTCACTATTCTCTTAAATTATATTAGGGAAGAAAAGACAACAACGCAGCTGGCTATATTAGTTTTTTTGAAGGGCCAAACGGATAAGACATTTTTATAAACGCCATCTATCTACAGACCCCTTGTCACCAAAAATAAAACAAATCATCTGCTCACCCTGTAGAAAATATATAGTTCCATCGGGTGCTTATCCTTCGGTGAATTCTCCAACCTTGTATTTATATGTGCGTATTTTACAAGATTTATGGGGTTGTTTTAAGCTATTTTTAACAACATAATGTAATGGTTCTTTTCGTGGGTTTGTTGCTTTTATATGGGTTCACTGGTTATTCTTTTTCCCCTCAATAATAGTTTCATATGAGAGCCATTACAATTTGGGTATTTACAGATAAGAAACTGACTGGTTTGGGGTTAATTGTAGTTTAGTAGTCGTTAAAAAATTATTTTCATTATCTGTAAAATAGAGATAATTTTGTAGCTTTTATTATATAGCTTTAGGAATTTTAGAAACATTTTTGATCTCGTTAACTTTTCCTAATAGTTGTTTAGTATCATCAATTAGGTTCTGACAATTTAAAATAATCAGCTGATATAAAAACATGAAGCTTAAAGAAAATCAGCTAGTTTTCTGAATTATCAACTGTATTCTCAAATCTAGTAAGCTGTTTTTCAAATAATTAAGGTATAGTAAAAGACAGCTGACCATTCCAAATAATCAGCTGTTAATCACCTGAAGATTAATTCTCTAATTGGATAACATTCAATATAAATTAAATTATATTAGTTATTTCTCGTAAAGAGAAGGCAAACATAAAAGCAACAAAAACCAATTCCATTAGCAAGACTCGTAGAATAAGTCCATTCAAATCGATGAAAAATACTATTTAACTTTAATCAACCCAGTGGCATATAACCTATATTCTCTGCCCCGCAACCATAATATATGTTTACGGATATTGAACGCTATGCTTCAACGCTCTTCAACCAGAGCTACCATATTAGTTTATTGTATATTGTATAAAGCGAGGCAAACAGTTGCCAATAAGTGAATAAAAAAAAATAGAAGAAGAAAATTGTAACGCTAGCAAATTTTTCATGACTGCAAAATTTTAAATTCAATTTTAAAAGTTACAAATAAAAAAACAACAAAAAGAAATTTTTACAGAAAAATATCACTCGTTGTTGTTTTCTTTTTTCTATGTTTTCGTTAGGATATTGGTATTTTATATATGCAAGGATACTTTATGTATGTGGAGTATAAAGTCGCTGGTGCCGCTGCTTTCCTCTATATCATTTTGCTTCTCTTGTATTGACTGGGATCCTTTCTTGTTTCGTTGAGGACACTGGGAGGTTTTTTTTATTGTCGGCAATATTGTGATTGCATTGAAGAGATACGGCAACATACAACTTATATATTCAGCACTTGTTAGGTTTGATGGAAGAAAGTGATTTCTAATCCTTGATTGAATATAAAGAAAGTATTCTTTATTTCCAGCAGTTTTATATACTATCAAAGAATTGCCTGGTCCTTCGTACTAAACCTTTACCGGCAATATAGGATGAAAATAATACTACCCGGCCACACTATCTCATATTATTATGTTAGGTTTGATAGAAGACAGTGCTTTCAAGTCCTTGAATGAATATAGAGGAAGTATTCTTTATTTCAAGCTATTTTATATACTATCAAAGAATTGCCTGGTCCTTCGAACTAAACCTCCAACGGCAATATTTTATGAAAATGCTACTACCCGGCCACACTATCTCATATTATGATGTTTTCTTTATCCGTTAGATGTCTTCGATTGACAGGATACTTAAATATTCAGCAATTGTTAGGTTTGATAGAAGAAAGTGCTTTCTAATCCTTGAATGAATATAGAGGAATTATTCTTGTCCTTTTTCCCTTCGTACTAAACCTTTACCGGCAATATAGGATGAAAATAATACTACCCGGCCACACTATCTCATATTATGATGTTTTCTTTATCCGTTAGAAGTGTTCGATTGACAGGATACTTAAATATTCAGCAATTGTTAGGTTTGATAGAAGAAAGTGCTTTCTAATCCTTGAATGAATATAGAGGAATTATTCTTGTCCTTTTTCCCTTCGTACTAAACCTTTACCGGCAATATAGGATGAAAATAATACTACCCGGCCACACTATCTCATATTATTATGTTAGGTTTGATAGAAGACAGTGCTTTCAAGTCCTTGAATGAATATAGAGGAAGTATTCTTTATTTCAAGCTATTTTATATACTATCAAAGAATTGCCTGGTCCTTCGAACTAAACCTTTACCGGCAATATAGGATGAAAATAATACTACCCGGCCACACTATCTCATATTATGATGTTTTCTTTATCCGTTAGAAGTGTTCGATTGACAGGATACTTAAATATTCAGCAATTGTTAGGTTTGATAGAAGAAAGTGCTTTCTAATCCTTGAATGAATATAGAGGAATTATTCTTGTCCTTTTTCCCTTCGTACTAAACCTTTACCGGCAATATAGGATGAAAATAATACTACCCGGCCACACTATCTCATATTATGATGTTTTCTTTATCCGTTAGAAGTGTTCGATTGACAGGATACTTAAATATTCAGCAATTGTTAGGTTTGATGGAAGAAAGTGCTTTCTATACTTTTATATAATATCAAAGAATTGCCTGGTCTACCGGCAATATTGTATGAAAATAATACTACCCGGCAATACACTCCCCTAATACTAACATTACTTTTAAAAATGTGTCATCTGTTAGACTTTCCCAAAGTTTCCCGCTATGCACCCACCATGTGCTTGTTTCTGATAAAAATGTATAGTATTGAGGAAGCTTAGATTGTGTTATATATGGAAAGGACATGACGTTTCGCCTGGTTCGTCGTTCATCGTTTCTTATGCAAATCTCTAGAGTTTGGTATAAAAGTGAATCGATAAATTTTCGACAAAAGGAATGAATGGAAGGAACAAAAAAATTATAAAAACGAAACGTTCAAGAAGGATGTGAAAATGTTCACTTCCGTTTCCTATTCCTTTCCTCTACTATATACCAAAGCCAAGCAGCGACTCTTATCTATTCCTCGATAACATTTATTTTCATTGTGTATTTCATTTCTTTATTCCATTCTCTTGACTGTCTGTCGCTCTTACCACTTTTTCAATTCATTTAAGAGCTAAGCCATTTCTTCCTATGGGAAGAGGCTATATATGTTGTCTGTTTCACTCGTCGTGAAAATTCATTATTTAAATCTCTCATGAAATAGCGATAAAATTCTTTAAAGATTTTTAATTTATAAAAGCTTTTTAAATGCTAATTTCCTCATTGTCACTTGATGATTCTTGGAATATCTCATTTGCGAATTTTGATTTTGGATGGGGGGAAGATTTTCGGTGGAAGGAAAGCTTATGGAGAAGAAGGAAACCAATCCATATAAGTTAGCCCACGTGTCCTTGCCAAACCCTTTATTAAAAATACCAGGAAAAAGGGAAAACCAATATCCAAGAAATTAGACCATATCATCAAAGTCTGAACAACTAAATTGAGTAAAAAAGAGAAACCCCAAAATCAAATCAACTAAAAAGTTGTTTTTAATTTCCACGAGAATGGGAATGTTTACTCAATTAGAGCTAAGACAATAATGTTTTCTTATCTGCTTTCTATATGGGAGAACCCAAGCAAACGACGACAGAATGAATGGTTTTTGTATACCTTGTGCTTTTGTTGAGAAGGAGAACTGCTAATAAAACAACCAACTGAGTAAGGGAAATATCGGATAAGAAATGGGGGTTAAAACCTCCTAACCTCAAAAATTAATCACATTTTCATTTTCTTAAAGTAAAGAAGAGGGATTTCCCTCTGTCTTATATTCTTTACTTTTCCTCCTACTCTACCGACTCCATCATGATCCGGAAAATAAATAGAGATATGAGGAACGTATTGGCTGTTATATGTAAGGTGTGTGAGTGTTATTCTCCTTGAAGGAAAAGCCCAACTCATGGCGGTAGGGACTTCATATACAATGATTATGAGTTTTTACAGTGAGCGTTAGAATTGTTGGGTTTTGTGGGTTTTAAATTATCACAGATATCACTGGTATATGGCGATGTAATTTTACAAAGCGATTTATATGGAAGAAAATATAGTCACTCTGGAAAATGTTTAAATGGCTATATTAGGAGGGAATTATAAGACAATTTACTAACTTGAAAATGATTTTTCTTAATTTAAAAAAAAAATTTCAAGAAAAGTATCTGATGCTTGGTTTTCTTGACTCGATAGATACTTTATAATGTTTCTAAATAAAAAAAACATTAAATTAAAAAAAAAACCATCCGAAAACGACCCTTCAGATTGAGTATCTGACTAGTGCAAAACTACCAGATAAAATTTAAAGGGTCATTTTCCCCAATAACAATTAAATCAATATTTGTTTGTATCTAAACGTTTTTAGATACTCCTTCTGATTCAATAAAACCAAACATTAGATACTTTTTTCCGGCACCAGGACTTAACGCTTGAGAGCCTTATGACCTCAGTCAAAAATTAATTTAAAAATATGAAATAGCATCCATGAATTAGGATCCTAAAAAAAATGAAATAACATACAACAGAAAAGAAATTATGTCCGAATTTTCGGATATTACAACATGAAATAACATCCGATGACAATGAAACTGAAAATGCGAAATAATATCAAGAAAAATCAAACAAAAAATTGTATCTTTATGAAAATTCATTCAAATAAAATGAAAATATGTGCAATTTTTCTGGAAAATAAATTAAATATAATATAAAAAAGTATTTATTTGGTGAAAACATTTCACATAATTTTGAATCGAGAATAATAATAATTGAGAGCAAAACAAATTTATTACTAAAAATAATATTTGTTTATATATATTTAGAACATTTAAAATTTAATTTAATTTTCAAAATTAAATGTTCCTTTACCAACAACAAATCTTTTTTAATATTAGGAAATTTAGTTTAACTTTCGAGATGAAATTTTCCTCTTACTTATTTTATTCATTTTCCTTCATTTATTTATTAATTTTAATAATAATAAAAACAAAAAAAATTATAAGTATTTAGAAATTTCTTAATTTTATTTTCAAAACTAAATGCCTCTTTGAATAATTTTTGAAAACACATTTTTTTTAATATTTAAATTTTAATTATTCAAAGCATTCTTTTTATTTTTGAATATTTTATAGTTTTTTTATTAATTTTTTTCAATATTAAGGAAACCACATTTCTTATAGATTAAATTTGTATTTTTGTATAGAATTGAAAAAATTGAGAACAAAAGTAATTCATAACCAAACTTTTAAAAAATCAAATAAAAGGAGAATTTACTTAGATTTTCGAGATGAAGTGTTCCTTTTACTAATTTTTGAAAAACAAATATTATTTAATTTTTAGTTAAAGGAAAATTTAGTTTCATTTTCGATTTATTAATTTAGTCATTATTTTTAATATTTAGAAAAATTAAATTTTTTTAAAAAATATAGTATATTGTTTAATTGCTTTTACATATTATTTAAAGGATTTTTTTTATTTTTGTAATAAAATATTCCTTTTATAAATTATATTATTTTTTTGATTTTAATATTTTGTTTTTTTTTTTGTTTCTTATATTTGCATTTTTTATGCGAATTTTATATATATTTG
>JXPG01031174.1:0-19417 GCA_001015175.1 Megaselia abdita
AATTTCTGCAAAACTAGCTCTGGGTGTAAGATTAAGACTTACATTTGTATTCGTATAATTTACAGCTTAGCTTTCGAATAAGTTACCAAAAATCAGAGATTGAAATATGCAAGGATCAATCTACTAAAGTAAATCCTTAGAGTTTTATTTCACGCTCAGTCCGATAAAAATCTCATTGGAACGTCCTTAGGCAGATTATTTGTCAATGTTTTCTGTTTCTCTTTTCTCCAGAAACCCGTCCTTAGGCAGCCTACTTGACAAAGAATCTTTGATCATACTGCTAATATTTGTCACCAGTAACGAACTTCAGCAAAGACTTTGTAAATCCTTCACAGAACAAGAGCCTTAGAGTTTTATTTAACTGTCAGTACGATAAATATATGAATGGCTCGTTCTTAGGCAAGGATTTCCGTGTCTCTCTATCTTTTCTTTCTACTTGACAAGGATTCCGTTTATTTCTCTTTAATGTCTAAGAACAGGTTTCTGGAAGGGAAACCTCTGAACATTCCGCTCATCCTTGTCCTTTAAATCCTAAAGAAATTCCTTTATTTCGTTTTGTGTGTTTTTTATTTTAAGAATGTATTAGAGTTCTTTTTTTTTGCTTTTGTATATACAGACAATACTCTTACTTATTTTAATTGTATCAAGAAAAGAAAAATTTAGTTATTTTACAAAAGATGGAAAAATGGATTTGTTTTATAAGAAAAACTAAATAATGAGGAAACAAATATTCTACTCCTACTGCTATTTACTTTTCTATTCTAGAATTTGTTTTAATTTAGGTCCTTCCTCGTATTATGAATTCAAACTTGAGCTTAGTTTACACTGTTACTAAAATTCTTTAACATGAGCTGTGAATTATAGGCGTAAGAATCTGGTTGTTGTCTTCGCTTTTATGGTGGTTGTTCATTGCACAAGGTTTTCTAATATATCCACAAGTATCTCAGAGTCAAATAAATATCAATTAAAAACAAATCTATTCAAAAACATTCCATGACCTAAAAAATCCATAACCCTTAAATTATCTTCACCTTTCCATCCCTTCAAAATAAAAAAATTCGAAATACCCACTAATGATTGAAACCATTTGAAGAATGTCTTGATTGAAATTGGATCCGGAGTATAATTCCTTCATCAATATAAACCATTTAAAACAAGAGACCACTGATTGTTCGCTTCATGCAAATGAAATTCAGTAGAAAATTTCCAATATACCCTCATATTTTTCATAATAGTTCTTTCGTCCGTCCGTCTGACTCTACGAATGAAGAATTCTTCTCAATCAAAACAATTAAATCAGAATAAATCATTCACAATTAACCACAAATTGGGGATGACGACATCTTTCAATGAAAACAAATCTGTGACACCATCTTACCATCCACACTCGCCATCCACACAGCAACATGGAGTAATACAGCCATGTTGATAGACCGTAAAACTTGTTCGATTGGGGAACAAGTTGGGTCGACCCAGCAACCATGTGCTCCAACAACGAACGAGCGAACGAGGTGGAAAAGCCGATTGTATCGTCTCTTACCAACTTTTGTTTTGGTATTATTTTTATACTTCCAATTCGTATTGTTGGATGTTGTCTTACTATACTACTGACTAAAGTATCTATCACACAGCCCCATATGATTGCCAGTTGCTTCAGTTGAACGAATGTCTTCAATTGGTTCGGTTCTGAAAAGACTGCAAGCGATTTTTCACCGGAAAAAGAAAACGGCACAAAAGTTTCGTAGTTTTTCCGCAAATAAGAAAATTTCTGAAAAGAAACAAAAGTTTTTTAAAAAAATGATTTGAAACTTTTGTTTTATTTTTTAAGTGAAAAAGTTTATTTTTAAGTTTTTAGTTTTTTATTTTGTGCGAAAAATAAGATCAAAAATGATGAGCCTAGAATTATTGTTAAGTTTTTGTGTTTTAATTTTGGGATTAACTGAAGCTGTCGAGCACTCCAAGGACTTGACCAAATGCCGGCAAGTTTGCTACCAAAAGGTTAGTTTTTCTCCTTATTTTAATGAAGACAATAACGCCGGTTACTTTGAAGCTTTTCATTTGCATCGTTGCAAATTCATTGTTATCTTGGAAAGTTTCAAAGAAGATGGGAAAGTTTTTAATGAAATTTATGGGTTTTGGGGGAATCGAATTTTATATACGAAAAAGTTTTCTCTACAACAGTATTTTATAAAGTTAGTGCGGGATTTCTTTGATATAAAGTTTTCTTTCAACTTTCAAGGAAATATTGTTTTTTTTTTTTTTTATCCGTGGCGAATATGTTGTTGCCTTTATACTTGTTTAATAATGTAATTATTTTTACATTAGTTTATTGTAGTTAAATAATTAAAATGAGACGATAGGGATTGCTATACTTGGCGCCATTTATCAGTCATTCAAATTTTATCAGGAACAACAATCAGTCTCGGTTGTCCAAGTCCCACACATTTTGTATTGACCTGTTGTATTAAATCGCATTTTTGGTAGAACATATATAACGAACCACACTTAATAATTAATTCTACTTATTAGTTAAGCAAATATTCTTTTTAATATTATAAAACCATAAAAAAAAATATTTTTTTTGAATATATAATATAGATATTGTATGAAATTATACACAGATAAAAATTAGCTAATTTAAGTTTCCATAGTTTCTTAGTAAATTTTACTACGAGAAAAAAATTATACTACTAGAAAAAAAAATCCTAAAATAGTAAATTTAACTAAAACAAAATAGGTATTGTGAAAAATGTTAAATAACATTTCTAAAAAAATGTGTAGTTAAAATGTTGTACTTTTAGTGTTCAAAAACCAACATTATCTTAAAATGGTAAATTTTACAAATCGTTCTGTAGCTAATCTACTAATTAAGTTAATGTTGTTTTTTGACTATATTTAAATAGTCAGTTTTACTAATAATATTTTTCTGTGATTGTTACTATTCTTTTAATATTAATATTTCCATTGCTTTCCTTATCAATGAATTCAAATAGCATTTAGCAATCCAATTTAACCAGTCATCTCAGTCCAATTTGACTAATTTTTCATTCTTTTCAAAAGTACTTTAAAAAATAAATAGCTATAATAAGTAGTGAAATTATTGTGATTGTAAAGTTTTCGAATAACCAAAGAAATACTTATGAGATGTGTAGCAAATTTTTTTTTTTTTAATTTTTTTAAACAATTTTTTTTGATATTTTTCTTGAAATTTGAAAAATTATTACGTTTTTAAATTTTACTACTAATACACCCAGAGAAAAAAGTGCAGATTTTTTAATACAAAAGTATTAATTTTTAGCATTTTTAAAATGGGTAAAAAATCTGCATATTTGGCAGTTTTGACTAAAAGTTAACGCAAAGTTCTGATGGTTTTTTCAATTAGCCATTTCAAATTGTTAAAAAGTGTGAATTTTTTGAATTTAACAACTTAAAATTGTTAAAAATCCACACAAAAGTGCGGATTTTTAGCACAAAGTGAAAGGTCCGCTAAGTAAATTTTAGCACTTTTTCCTAAATTTTACCAAGTTGCAATATTTATTACGAGTAATAAATTATTCATAAGTTATTGAAAGAGCAAAATACAATAAAGTTGAATTAAATTTTGTTTAAACTTCAAGTAGTAAATTTTACTACAAAACGTTTGATATTTCAATGGAAATATAGAAGAAAGTATACTATTGGGTGATAGTTTTTTTTTATTATTAAATAGTAAAATTTATTAAATTGCTAGGTTTACTTGGTGGCAACATTCACAATGAATATAGTCCTTAAAATATAATTTCGATTTTTTCTAACGTGAAGTAGTAAATTTCACTACAAATCATTGTTATAAAAAACTAAATCCCACAACGATTCTTCACTATAGAAAAAAAATTTTAACTTAGTAAAAAAGTGTGTATTATTCCTACAATGAGCAGATCCTTCACTTTGTGATAAAAATCCGCACTTTTGTGTTGATTTTTATTAATATTAAATGGTTAAATTTTAAAAAAATCAGACTTTTTAAAAAATTAACATTACAAAGTTCAATAAAAAAAGTATAATTATAAACACTTTGTTTTAATGTTTTGTAAAAAATGCTAAGTATCAACAAAAACTGCTGATTTCTTACACATTTTAAAAATGATGAAAATCAGCAATAATACAAACAAAATTATCTGAATTCAAATCCAGTCTAATGATCTGTTTTTAAGTAGCGAATTTTAATAAATGTAGTAAATTTTACTAGTGCTGTTGAGAAGTAGTAATTCTAACTAAAAGTACTAACTTAAGTGTGTAACAAGAAAACAAAATCGGAAAGACTGCGGGACTTGAACCTAAGAGCGAAATAACTTCGATTTGAGCCTAGTGCTGCTGTTTCAAATCCAGGCTCATGAAAATATTTTTTTTTTTAAGTAGTAAAGAAACTAAAACTTACTAAAGTGAAAAATAACCAGTTCAAATTACAATTTCTAAAATTATTTTGTTATCACCATAAAAGCTATTGTTCTGTGGCTATGAAAGGATAATGTTGACAAAGAAGACTAACGAGTTGTTTTTTAGTTAAATTAAGTGGAACTACAGCTCAATAATTTTGTTAACTAAATTTTTTTCTTGTAGAAATTACAACAATTAATAAAAAATTTGGAAACATTGAGGATTGAACTCGCTATAGTTAGCATTGCTGACAGTTGTGCTGATTCATAAGTATTTATTGGAAACTATATTCTAATTACTAAATGTTGTTGGTTTTTGAATTATATTTAAAATTTTATTAATTCAAGTCCAACAAAAATGATAAAATATTTCAAATTTTGTTTAATAAAAAAATTGTATTAAAAATTGTGAAATACGATATTTTCTGCTTTTAATTAATTTGGATTTTTTCCGATTTTCAGTAGTAAATTTCTCTAAAAAAAATCTTGTATAAAATATCTCATGAAATAGTAAAAATCTTTTATGATTTAATTGTACATTGTTCTACTAAATAAAACTTATTAGCCAATAGTTAATTTTACTAAGTAGTATTTCTAAATAATTCATAAATTGTTGAGTAGTAAAATGCACTTAAACTTGTAGAATTTTATATACTTGAATTTTAGTCTTTTTTCAACTTCAAATAGTTAATCTTACTACAAAGTGTTGTTATGATATTTCGCTAGGATTATGAAAAAATACTATTGTGTAGTAGTGATATTTCTTGCTAAAAAGCACATAGTAAAGTAAATTTCAAAAAAAAAAAAATATCTTTTTAAATTTATTTCACACTTTTTTAGTAAAATTCCCGAATATTATAATCATTAAAATCATTTCTCTTTATTATAGAAATGTCCTTAGGTAGCCTTGTAGTTACCGAAATTATTTTACAAAATAAATTCATGTTCAAATTTCAATTTTGTAGTATTTTTAGTAACTGAAATGTGAAGTAAGAAAAACAAAAATTGAAAAGACTGCGACTTAGACCTAAGCTTGTTCATATATAAGCCACGATTCGAGGCTTTTATTACTTCTGTTTGTAGTTAATTTTACAAATTTGTATGTAATTAAAAAAAAATCAATTTTGTATGCTATTAATTGATTGCTTTAGTAAAATTTACTATAGTTTCTGAAAATTATAATTTTTTTTTACGTATATAACCCAAAAAAAAATTTAGAAGTAAAATATTTAAGAACTATGTAAAACTTCATAGAAATATCTTACAATTGAAACTCATGATTATGGTGCACTCGAAAAAATTGTTTGCTTAAAAACGGTTGATGCGAGCATTAACAATCGAACTCAAAATTGTCAATGTGAAAGTAGGAATTACTTCTCATTCCTTAACACATTTTCTGTTGTTGATAAATGTTGTCTTTCAGTTTTGATTCAACTCCTAACCTTGTTGTAAAGTATTGCCTACAAAACAATCCAATCTCCAATAAATTCCGTTGTAGACCCCGAATTAATCCTCAAACAAAATTATCTTGTCCTTTTTTTTAAATGGGCCACAAACAGACATTTCCGATTTCAATGGAATTTTTTCTAAATAAAAAGAACTCCAGAAAAGCCTACTCGATTTATATTCTTTTCTTCGGATTCGGAAAAGGTTTTTATTTTCAAATATGAAACAGTTAAGAAAAATCTGAGTTTAGCCTTTCAGCCTGATGTTCCGAAATAATATGACTAGGCCAGTCGAGAATCAGAAAAATTTAAATATAATTTCAAAAATAAATCTTTTCTTTATTTCACAAATTTGTTACAATTTTTAGATTACATTCTTATTTGCTTAACTTAAGAGTTTCTCATTCTTAACAGTACCGCTAGATGGTGTCTGTTGCTGGACTATGTTCTGTTTCCTGATTGGTTTGCTTTCTACAATTCACCGGTCTAAGTTGAAAAGTGCCTCAAAGTCAATGGTACCCGAGCTTTGGCACTGTCCTAGTATGATAAATGCACTGTCTATAAACTAGATCAACTCACCATTCCCAACAAACAAAAAATTAATCCTAAATTAAAAGAGCCTAGCTTCGGACCTTTCTTTAGACTACCAACATCGACAATTTAATTTTAATTCAAAGCAACTGATATTTTCCCGAATCAAAAAATACGTTTCAATATTCTATCTCCAGTCTTTCTAAATACCTACAATATATATTTTCCCCAAGAAGCATCTTCTCACACAATTTCACCATGTAATCCAAAACCAAACATAACCTTAGAAATGAATTCCTAATAACCAATAAATCACAATTATAAATGTTGGAAATTGAAAACCAGAACTTCAAATGAAATCTCCGTCGGCGATTAGACATAGATCCCCAATGCCTATACTATGGCCACCCATGTCCACAAGTCTGACTCTAAATATGCCTATTAAATAATTAGATTAAAATTAATGCCCATACTAATGAGAAATCTGTTGTGTTTAACCAATTCGAGAAACGATTTCCAAAACACACAAAAGGTACTGACTTAAACACTTGGAAAATATATTCAAAGTCAATAAATAATAAAATTGGAAATAAAATTAGAGAGAAGGAATTCATTTCTCTGGCAAATTACCATAATCTTGTTAATTTAAGTGTGCAAAACGTTTATTTTTTATTTTATTGGACTATTTTTATATTTTCTTTCTTTTATAATGATATTTTTTTTTTTAAATGAAAATAGTATTCTGACAATCAATCAATAAGACCATCAATCCATCCCAGGTCATCATCACCACCATTTGATATCAAAATCAAATAAGATTAAATTTTTATCGATTTCAAGACAATAAAATTTAACGACTTTTAGTCTTGGCCTTAGAAGATAGAAATTCATTTCGAAATCGTTTTAGTAGATTGATAAATCTGTCGGATTGAAAAGAAATTGTCATAAACATGTCAATGTGAACTGATTTCGATTTAACCCCCAGGCTTCCATTCCAGATAAAGTCGTGAAGGGAAGACCAAAAGAGTTGTGAAAAGAGTGAGAAAGATACCCCGGAAGGGACCCCAATAAACTATAATTAGTTTTCTTTTCATTTGAAAGGGTTATCAATCGGGTCGATTCAATAGTCAAACTGCTCTATATTTTTGTTTCCATTCTTCTTGCTTTACTTCACTTCATCGATGAATAATGCCTATTGTTGAGATGTATTGTGTAATCGACGCCGCAAATATGACCCACTGAACTTGTTGATAATACGATCAGATTCATTTTCTTTCATCAGAAAATATTGGGCACTGCGAGAAATTGGTTGTTTGATTATTTTTTTTCTGGTTTGGTTTTTAGGGAATATAAAGTGGTAAAATTTTATAAAGCAAAAGGGTGTTCAAGTTTTATTACTTTTAGCGGTGCACAATACCTCTTCAATCTTTCTACAAATATACTAGAAGAGGTATTCTTTTTTGAAATTCTTCTTAAAGAGGTATTCTAGAAGCATTAAGGTATTCTCATTTAGAACAGAATACGTATTCTAGAAATCGCAACGACGTTAGTGATATTAAACATAAAAAAATCATTTGTGATATCCTCAACATAACAAAATGTATGAGTTTGACTTGACTTGAACTTTGAGAAATTTGTTTAAAAAATACATAAAAAGAAAAGATTTGTTTAATTTTTTGAATATTTTTGAGAAAATTGTAACTCGAACTTGTCATTTATTTTCTCACGACTGTATTTGAAACAACAAAACTAATATTATTAAAAAAAATATATATATTGACAACATAAAAAAATAAGTGAGTTTGACTGAATTTGAACTCAGCTCCGCTGAATATAAAAATAATTAACAAATATTTCGATATTTACTATACGGGATTTTTACTTTTTTTTATGTAAAATAGAGCTAAAAAATATAATTTTGTTCTAAAAAATGAAGGATGTTTTACTTCAAAAATAGATGATTTTCAACTTAATTCTGGAAACGTTTCCTAATTTTTTGTTCCTCAAACTAAACATTATGTTTTTTATGGAAAGTTCAAATTTTATCGAAATATAATTATAATTTTAAATTTACAGTAAATTCGCAAACATTTTATTTAAATTCGAATATTTTTATAATTGAATGCAGTTTGTGAATATTAGTTTTACAAATACAATATTTTGTTTTTTCTACCAAATTTAATTTTTATTTGGACACTGAATAAATTTAACCAAACAAAAAATTTTAGAACTAAGTGATTTTGTCTTTTCTTGAAAAGCAAAGCCTACTCGAAAAAACGAACAACATTTTTGTTAAATAATTTTTTAATACAGAATTATTCCTCTTAAAAATTAAACAAATTTAAAATCTAATATGATTTGATACTCAATGCATACGTTAGAATTGTTCGTAAGAATTTGTTTTTTTCGTGAGTTTGGAGATACTCACTGACCACAATACAAACAATCCTCCCAGAGAATCAATTCCTTCATTTAAAAAATCTTTAATACATCTTTTGAAAGAGATAAGAGTTCTTAAGGAATTCTTTCTTCTTAATATTCTTTAAAAAGTATAAAATATTTCTTGTAACATTCTTTTGAACGTCTGAAGTTATCTATTAGAATTCTTTTTAAATCTTTTTAATGTTTTCTTTTAATAGATTTCTCATAGACTATTTATTCTAGATGATTTTTAGCTTGCTTAGATAAGAATGATTTAAGAGCTCTCAAACAATAGCCTTTTGTTCTAAAAAAGTAGTTGAAGCATTTTTAACATAATTTCTAGAAACATTTCTTAATTTGATTTCTCTATTTAACAAAATAAAATATTCCCTAAAATTTAATTATCATTTGAAGTTTCATTTACTACTTCAATTTAAAATTGCTTGGTTTAGTAATAAATTGTAAAACAAAAGTAAATACTAAGAATTACATTCAAATGTACACCAAAATCACACTTAAGTTTTTTTTATATACATTTATCAAATAAATGTGAAATTTTTACACTTAATGTGTTTTTTGTGAATTTGTCCATGTTATTAAAATTAAGATTAAATCCACATATTTCTTTTAATGATATTTGGCCTTAAAAAATCTATCTAAATAAAAACCTTTGAAAAAAAAAAAAATCAAAAAATATATATTGCGAATTTTATTAGATTTTATTGGTCTATGAAAGCAGAAAATGCATCAAATTTAAATTATATGTTAAAGATTAGCATTTTTATTTTTTTTTATGTTTTAAGATTAAAACAAATATATTATTGGTTTTGTTTTTTCGGATACCTCCAACATTATTAAAATGCTCAGAGAGAAAAATTCATGTTTTTAACATTAAGTGTTGATTTATCATTTCTTAAATGTGTTGAAATTTTTTATTTTAAACAAAAATCTCAAATAAAACAAAACAAAAATATAATGCTTTAATATAAATATAATTCCATAATATAAAAGATATTCGAGATTATGGTCTATGATGCTTTATTTATTGACAAACCTAGAAATGCAAACTTCTGCTTAAGCACTCTGTTAGTAATAGTATCTTTGAGCTCTTCAAAGCGTTTTTATAGCTCTGGTAAAGTGTTCCAGTTTCAGTGGAAAATATCAGACTAAGAAAGTGTTCCTATCTATTATTTATCTATGCCTTATTAAAGAATAAATCCTAAAATATGAACATTACTTATTTTCTTTCTGCCATGTCAAAGAATAAGAAGTCACTTTAAGAAGAAGTATATTAATAAGCCTTATCTAAGACATGTCAGCCGATTGTATTTAGAACGGCTGAAGGCTGACCAAATCCGATTTCAATCTGGCGGCTGGACGGCTCTTAGGTTTTACAAAAAAGTGTCCGTCGGATGAAGTCTTATTAAGATTCGAACTAGATTGAGGCATAAATATATATTCTGCCGAATTCGTAAAACATAAGCCTTCCTGGATCTTGGGATAGCTCACGAATTTCAACCTGCTGGTGGCTGAGATGGCTTATATTGGACCCTTGCTGACATGTTTTCTTATCTTTCAGCATAGACCACATTCTCAAGTAATTTTGTTAACCTTAAACTATACCCTATGTTCATTTTTAAAATTCTCGAACAGTATATTCTGAGTTCGATCCTTAGTAAGAATTGACAGATTTTTTTGTTTTACACTTTCCACCGAAAACCATCAACCCAAAAAACTCTCTAAGTGTCCTGCTGATTTATTGGCTAAAAAATTTGAAAGTTTCTGTATTATTTTTTTCTATGTTTCACTTTCAATATTGATTTGATTGAGTAAACGCTAAAAGAAGACAAAAAAAAGAGCCAACTAACGAATAGGTTAGATGAATGAAGCTCTCGGTCTCATGTCAGTTGGCTGCTGTTTGATTTATTATCTCTTCCATACATTTGCCTTTTCCCTTTTAATATTGGAGCTCTATTACTTGATGCAGATACAACTAGCTAGCGCTGGATGAACATGATGGGTGTTTGCTTGTATATTTTTGTGCTATTGTTGTTTCCCTCTTGTTGTTTTCCAAATTGAATCGTAATGCTCGATTGTTGCGATCAACGTGTAGAAAGACGTATTTGTATATGCAAAACACATATCATATTTCATGTAAAGTTGATTTGGCGACCTCTTTTCCAACAATCATTTTATTTATTACTAGACAGATATAATAACAAATTCAATACAAGGTCAGTCTGGGAGGAAATCATGTAATTTCGTTAAACTTAAACTACCCTGTGTTCATTTTTAAAATTAAATAAAACAAATAATATCATTTGACAAGAAACCCATGATTCAACAGTTTTCCAACCCTAACCTAACCGACGGTAAAATATCCAACCGTGATTTTAATCCACCCTAGAGGATTACGAACCCACGAAAATGTTTGAAGTCATTTCCGGAATTATAGCGAAAACGGAGGGATGTCCTCCTGACAGCCTGTCTGCCATGCCATACTGTTCTACACAAGGACCTCCTGCAGAGGGATAATTGTTAGCTTGTATTTTTGTTATCAAATGTTTACGTTGATAATCCTTTGGAAATAATACCCTTTCTATGACAAAGCCTGCGACTCTGCCACATCGGAAAAGAATTTCCCTCTATAGATATTAGATACAATAAAAATTATGACTATACTTTCATTCGACAATAATCCGTGACTGCCATTCAGAAATTCTTTTTTTGTTCAGAAATATTACAAAAGAAAAGTAGGAAATTTAGAAAACATTCCATGTTGTGATAATAACTATTATCCTAGTTTTTATGGAATATAAAAAGCCGAGTATGAAAATAAAAAGTAAAATTAAAAAGTCATATTGTTATTCCACGCACAGCGACGGCACATAATGCAAAAAAGGATGATGTAATTTTGATGGTGAATGTTGGGATTTATCGTAATGAATATAGGGTTAAACTATTTACACATTAATTACATTTTGTTATACATAAATTACATTGATTACATTTAATTAATTTTTGTATCAAAGTAATGGATATCAAATTATGAACGACACAATATGTATAATCGAAGTTTGCTTTAGACGGGCAATAGATGGCGCTTTTGTGGAAATAATGGTCTGATTCTGAAGGCTTCTTCTTTCTGTAAAGTTTTTCGTTTATATTTTTGGTATTTTATACTACAATACAATACAAAAAACTAAACTAAATCACACAACAAGCCAAAGATGAGTCAAGGTGTAGCAGTGATATTAAGGATGTTTGCTTCCTATTTTTTTAGCAGCTGCTTTTCTACATCAGTGATGTCAGTGCTTAATGAGTGCATTAGAGGTACCCTTTTACTTCATCAACATCGAAACGACGAGGGTGGCGACAGGTAGTCACACGAAATAAAATTTCTTACGAAAAATTCTGACACGTGCACTGAGGATCGAACTGAGAATCGTCAGACTGGAAGGCAGGAGTGCTAGCACCTACATCAACCAACTACTTAATACAATGAGTTATCTTGAAATGACTATTCCTTAGTGATCAGGACTGCTATGGGATGCGATAAGTTAGGTAGGACCTCAACAAAGATTCTGGATTTTTTTAGTCCCTTCCATACTTAAAATCAGTTCAATTCATCATTCCAACAATTCTGTCAATTTAGCCTGCCTCGTCTTCTTGAACTTCACACACTGGATAATTCTCAACGCTTTCCTCTCAAAAAACATGAAGCAGATTTCTGTCTGTTCCTGATAATGTTGTCCACGATTCGCATCCATATATCAGGACGGGTACGATGAGAGTCTTATAGATCTTCAGTTTGGTGTTGCGTCGAACAAATTTGGACCGTATTGCTCTGTGAAGCCCGTATAGGGTTCTGTTGGCCAGTTGGATTTCTTGTGTGATGTCATTGTTCTAGTTGCCGGAACTTCCAAGTTACGTGAATTCCTTGACTGACTCGAAGTCATCAGACCCAATTGTTAGAGGCTCGAATATCGGCCCTTCTGGCAATGATTTCCAGACAGATGTTAAACAAATCACAGGAAAGNGGATTTCTTGTGTGATGTCATTGTTCTAGTTGCCGGAACTTCCAAGTTACGTGAATTCCTTGACTGACTCGAAGTCATCAGACCCAATTGTTAGAGGCTCGAATATCGGCCCTTCTGGCAATGATTTCCAGACAGATGTTAAACAAATCACAGGAAAGACTCTTGATATACGAACTGCACTGACATAGTTGGATCATCAATTCATTCCACTGTTAACTGATTGATGAAATGGATAGAATGATTATTTTAATAAATGAATGGAATAAAATAATAAGTTGAAGAATTGATGGAATTATGAATTTTAGTATATGCATTGATGAATGGATGGAACGATGAATTTAGGTATGGATGAATGGATGAAATAATGATTTGATGGATTGATGTACTGATCAATGGATGTAATAATGAGCTAATGTCTTCATGAATTAAGGTATTGATGGAGTTTCTGGATTGACGAATGAATGGAATGGTGAACTGTTTTGTTGATAGATTGTGTATTGGTGAAATCTTGGATTGATGACTTCATCATTTATGATTTAATGTATTGTTCTAGGAATTGGGTGATGATTTCAATAAATGATGAATTAATGTATTAATGGAATGATGAGTTGATGTATTGATTAATTGAAGGAATTATGAATTTAAGTATATACATTGATGGAATTATAAATGAATGGATTGATCATTGATGCGTGTATTGATAATTCATCAATGAATGAAGCTTATGAATTATAAATTTAGGTATTGATGAATGGATGGAATAATGCATTGATGGATTTGCTGGATTGATGAATGAATGGAATTATAAACTGTTGAATTGCCAGATTTATGTATCGACGAATTGATCATCGACGTATTGATGAAATCTTGGATTGATGACTTGATCTGGAATTATGAATTTAGGTATTGATCTAGGGATGATGTGATGAATTAATGTATGAATGAAATTTATGAATTAGTGAATTGATGAAATTATGAATTGACATATTGAATAACTAAAGAATTTAGGTATTGATGAATTAATGCATGGATTAATGCACCGTAAACTGATGAATTGAGAGATTCAGATTTATTCATTTAATGAATTATGAATTTAGGTATTGATGAAAGGATGAATTCATCTACTGATGATGAACTAATGAATCGATGTAGTAATGTGTTCATGAATGGAATGATTAATTTAGGTGAATAGATGAATCCATGTATGGATGGAATGATGAATTGGGGTAGTGATTGATGAATTGAATAAATGGTGAATTTATGGATTCAATAGATGTAATTATGAATGGATCATTTATAAATTGGTGTACTGATGAATTAATGGAATGATTATTTTAAGTATTGAATGGTATAATGAATTGACGTATATATTAACTGAAAGAATGATGAATTTAGGTATTGATGAATGAATGCATGAATAAATTGGTGAACAGTTTACTGTGAACTGATAGAAAGATGAATTGAGGTATATATAATAAAAGGATGAATTGATCATTGATGAATACATGGATTGATGAATTGATCATTTATAAATTCATGTACCGATGATGTATACGATGAATCGATGTAGGTGTATTGATGAATAGATGATGGATGGAATAATGAATGGATAGAATGATGAACTGATCACTTACGAATGTATAGAACGATTAATTCTTGAATTGATAAATGATTAATTTTTATTGGGTTTAAGTATCGATGCATGTATTGAATGATGAAATGGATGTATAACATCAATATATATGAGTTTTTGACTTGCTGGATTTATGAATTAATGTATTGATGAATTCTCTATCATAATTCTAGGCTTTCAAAGTATCTTTTCCATCTATTTTCTTCTTATTCCAAAATGTAACAATTTGAAATGTTTGAACTTTATCTACTTTTGTCTAAGTATACAGTCTAAAATGTTGAATTGATAATTTTTATTGGTTTGAAGTATCGATGCATGTATTGATTGATGATATTATATATCCATCAATATATGAGTTTTTGACTTCCTGGATTTATGAATGAAGGTAGTGATGAACTGAAGAATGTATGAAATGATGAATTGATGTATAGATGAATTCTAGGTTTTCAAAGTAGATATTCCATCTATTTTCTTCCTATCCCAAAACCTGACAATTTCCAATGTTTGAGCTTTACCTACTTTTTCTAAGTATACAATCTAAAATGTTTACCAACTGAATAGTATCCAAAAAACCATCATTCATAAAAGCCACAATCAACCCCAGAAGATTAAAAATAATTAACCAATTTGCTAGAAAATAAATAATTGAGAAACCTGAAACAATTAATAAACAATTTCAATTTGAAAAATATCTTTCCTGTGCGATGTTTTTCAATTTCAACTCGACGAGGCTTCAGCTCCTCGTACACCACTCCACTCACTCAGAACAACTCATCTCTCAGTCACTTTGAAATGAATTGCGTAAATTTTTCATTAAGTCACTGTGATACATTTTTTATAGGAGCGTTGTTACTGTGTGTGTTTAAGGACTCCGCATGAAAGTAGCAGCAGTGAAAAACAGGATTTTTATTTTGTTCGAAGCGGAATTTTTATTTTAATCTCATCCGAATGGATGGGAAGATGAGAATGAATGAGCGAGCGAGACGAAATTTAAAATGATTTGCGTATCAAAATGCGTTTGAATGAATGATTCCCTTTAATCCGATGGAATTCTTTATGAAGCGTATTATTTAAAAAAAAAAAAAAAAGACTATAAAGAATAAAACCGTGCGCTTGGCTTGGGTTCGTTCATTCAGTTGCGGCAACGGCAACTGACTTGCTCGCATTAAATGGTAATACTGACTCTGAAGAATGGGAATATGATTTTTTATCATCCTCATCATCGATATTGAACGAGCAGAGCAGTTCGAGTTGGTTCATTGCTCGTGTTAAGGGATGCTGTAAATGAGTTTCATAAATAATTGCCTTGTTTTTGTGGATGGTAATTTATATTTCCCATTGCCGAGCCGCGCCGTAGGTTATTTGGAAAAGCGGACATTTTTTTATACTTTTTAATTATGAAAGTTTTGGTTCCAGGTAACTTTCATCCTGTCTTTCTTGCTGTCTTTCTTTGATGTTCTGGACAGATGGTATTCTTTTTGGGTTTACCTTATGAATGGATTTTGGACTGAGGGGTATTAAGATATTTAGTATACTTGTTGTTCGAATGGGGTTTTTGAATTGAATGTAACAAGCTGTTGCTGAAAAGCTTTTGGGGTTATTTTAAAGTATGACAATGTTCTACTTTGTGGTTCATTTTAAATTGTTGCCATTGGCTTTTTGTTTTATTTAATTGACATTTCAGAATTTAATTAAGCAAACAAAAAAATATAAAAAAATAGAATGCAAAAAACAACGAGAAGGGAACCCAGGACCTAATGACTAGACGCTCAGTATCCTATACATTATATCATAATGTACATAATGAACAAACTTTTTCAATTCGAATATTTGAATTAAAGTTATATTTTAAGAGAAGAATTCAGATACTGACAATTCAAAAATGTACTTTTTTATGTATTGTTGATAACAGCTAAGTGAAGATATACTAAAAAGTATCTTCTAGAAGTTCTTCTTCATTGCAACCCGTCATCAAAAATCATCCCTAAGTCAGTCGTCATCACTATTTCCTGTCATATAACAACAATTTTTAAATTTTTCAATATAAATAAAATTATCATACACCAATCACAACAAAAGAACCATATCCAAACATTATCATCCAATCAAGCTGCATGAAAATAGCCAATCAGAAATTATCATTCATTCTTGCTATAAATACTGATCACCGTTTGAATATACGAATCGTTACTTTTTTTACATATTCAAGTAACCTATCGTAATCAACATTAGAGAACTTTCCAAATCTGTGTTTCAAATGATATTGAATTACTGGTAGTTAAATGTAAACTTTTCGCAACATGGATTTTAATTAGCTGTTCTTACATTCCTCCGAATTTAGAAAAAAGAAATACAGTGTAGATTAAACACTCTGAATTTTACTAAAAATATTTTACTAAAAATTTACTACTTCAGTAGTCAAAAACCAACCTACATTTAAAGTAGTAAAATTTTAGTAATTTTTACTTCTTACTAAAAAGTAGTAAATTTTACTACTCGAAATAGTAACTTATATTAAATAAACAAAAATAAATTTATTAAAAAAGACATTGTCTAGGTTTGAACTTATGCTTAACATACATGCAAAATTTGCTACTTTTTGTAGTAAAACGAAAAAACCTATCATCATCTGGGTTTGAACTCACGACTGAAACATAAACGAAAATTTCGTTCAGTAATATTTACTACCAAATAGTAATTTAAGCTATTTCTGGATTATCAGTTTTTACTATTAGTGGAACTTTTTACCAAATTAAATTATTACTATTTTTTTTAATACAATCTAGACATTAAGTATTAATTAAAGCTATTTCTTAAGTAGTAATTTTTACTATAATAGAAATGAACACTAATCAAAAAAATGTCTAATATTTTAACTACTTAGTAGTACATTTTACTATCATAAAAGTAGTAATTTTTGCTATTAATAGAGCATTTTACTAAGCTGAATTCGTTACTAAAACTGTAACTACTTAGTAGTAAAATTGAAGTAATTTTTGCTATACTTTTTATAGTAAATTTATCTATTTTTAGAAAATTGTACTATAAAATAATAGTAATAGTAAATTTTACTATTAATTTACAACTTGCTTAATGAATTTTACTACATACTGTGCATCAGAATATAATACTATTTTTCTGTTCTTTTGGAGACTTCAAACATGTAAGTGTGTAGTGGTTTAAAGAATCTGAAGATTGATCAGAAACCACACAAACAATGACAGACCTCATCCGAATCCCGAAAAGTTTCAATCAGCTGATGGCTTATATGGCTGGGAGGTGCCCAGACCGCGGCGGCTATATGACTCAGTCTTCAGTGGCGTTTATAACTTAATTTCCGAGTAAAATGTTGGTCGGTTTGTGGCTTATATTCAACGAATATATAATTTAAAGAAAATATGTATTTGACTTTTGGCTTTGACTTTCATAAAATGTTACTATTTCAACCGGCTTGAAGTTTATATTAGGCAAAAGACGTATGAGAGATGGCGCGGTAGATAGATTTTAGCCATCTGCTGGCATAGATAAAGTTGAATAGTATTTGTTTTATTTTTCAATTCTTATTCTTTACAATAATTTTATTAACAAAAAACAATTCGACAATAGATGTAAACCGTCTGTTAAAGCATTTCGTTTACAATACACTTTCTATACTTTGCAACTTTTACAATATTTATACAACCTCTTCCGACTTTTTCAATAATGTCTTTTCTTCAAGCCTAATCTATTTTGATTATAATATACTTACTTTTTACTTTAATCAGATCAGCTTGTTTCAAAAAGCTCTTTTCATGTCGGTTTTACTCTCAACTTTTTCAAATCTTCCCTATCTTATCAAACCAACGCTTTCTCGACTTTTGTCTACCTCTGTTTCCATCAAACTTGGGCAATAGACATTTTCTTGCAGGATCTTCAGTGTACATTCTGTATACATGATTACCAAGTAAGCAAAACCCATCGCACGACTAAAACATGACATAGTTGTCACGAGAATCATCCATAACTAAGCCTACATAATGATATCACAAATATATCTTTGAATTGTAGCGAAGTGACACGTCGTCATGGTGTGATACCAAAAATACAATAATGTGAAAACCTTTAAGGGAGTGTCTGTGACTGCCGTACGACGTCTCAAAATGTTACATTTTCAAAAAAAGTTTCTCGTTGCGAAGGATAAACCACTGTCAATTATTGAATACTAAAAGAATATTTAAAGTATCATTCAAAGACATCAGAATGATATTAAAAAGATATCATTGTTTCTTTTCTTGTTGATATCTATTAGAGTTAAGATTGAGGCATAGCTGCTTGACATTTCGTTACGCAATATACAAACATATGATGATTATGTGAACCGTGGCATTCGATTCCGAATCTAAACAGAATTTGTCTTCATCTTTCTCGGTTGCGGTCTCAACGATCCAGTTTGTGATTCCTTTTGATGTTAGCTCTCCTTCAAGGCAATCTAATCATCGCAACCGTTGTCGATCTGGTCGTCGGAAACTTTCAGGTCTCTTGTGCGATTTTGTTTGGTGGGGCTTCATCCGGGATGCGTCATCATGTCCAAGTCACATATATCAGAACAGATATAATGAGGGTTCTGAAGATGTTTAGTTTAGTGCTTCTCCGCGGATGAATCTCGACCTTGGCCCAAACAATGTTCGGTTAGCAAGCATGATTCTCCTTTCGAGTGTGCTAGAGTCATCTGACATAAAGTAGGATGAGTCCCTTAGGGATGCCCAATGCCATCACCGCAGAGTATAGCTCATCGCTAATGATCACCCAGAAGAAAAAATTACAAGTTTTTCTGCAAACGAAATACAGAAATTCTCAAAAGTAGCATTTCCAGAACTTCCAAACAAAATTTACCATCAATCTGAAAAATTGTAGAAAACCTGAAAATCGTTTGCAGTTTTTCTGAAAATAAAT
>JXPG01031253.1:0-10179 GCA_001015175.1 Megaselia abdita
TACTGACTTGATTTGTTTTATTATTTCTGTTAAATAAATTATTTTTAAAATTGGATGAGCTCATCCTCTTGAAAAAACACCATAAAACACCTGATTTAAATAACGTTTTATTGTAACATTTGAAAACCATTTACTTAGAGTACCTGTAAATCGTAAAAACAAAGAAATATTCTAAGAAACAGAATTTATATTACGAAACAAATACAATTGCAGTCAATTATGAAGCCACTGACGTTTCTATTTCAAGTTTAAAGAAAACACAATTTACAAAATTGCAATTCACCGATTGCTTGCGTGTAATTGTAATTCTTCGTGACTCTCACGGAAGACAATTAGAATCAATTTCAGTTAACTGTGTGTCGTAATCAAGATTATCACAAATTCTATATAATGAATGGGTAGTCAATAAAACTGAAAGTTATAATAAATTTTATCAATGGAACCTCCACGAAGAAAACAAGTGGAACAAACAATACGCAATTAATTGTTATCAATTGCAGAAACCAAAAGTTATTTCTATTATTTTTATTATTCATTCGATATGCAATTTTCAAGGAAATTTGTGAATTAACTATGGGAAGTCTAGGGAAGTAATGTTCTTGCTTAAATTTCAAGTACATGAGCTAGATTTAGTTTTAACTTTTGCAGTTAGTATATAGTTTTAACTTGATTAGTCATTGATTTGTATTCAATCAATTTGCGTTTTCAATAAAAAATTAAGTCAGACCTCGAAAAACGTAACAATTTGTTCCCAATTGATACTAATGATTTGTATAATGGGAATGAGCTTAAATTAGTTGATATAAAAAACCTATATTATTAAAAAAATATGAATCCAACTAAATAAACAACAACTTTCCAGAGTCTACACAAACTATTCGTTTGCGGTGCATTGAAGTACGGTCAACCAAATCATTCCATTTTGGCAAATGACGCTAATGGTCTTGCCAAGTATTGGTGCAAAGCAACTACAACAGAAAAGCTTCCACTTGTCATTGCTACAAGATACAATATTCCATTTTTACTAAACAAGCCTGGTCTTGGTTACTATGTGACTGGAGAAATCTACGAGGTCGACACCAGAATGTTAGATTGCTTGGATAACCTAGAAGACTGTCAGGACATCTTCAAACGTGAGAAGCTCGACATGAACATTGGCGTTGAGGATGGGTAAGTTTTTATATTTTAGGATTAGCGGAATTTATAATTTTTAAAAAACACCCTCTTTCTTTTAGAACTGTTCCTTGTTGGGTGTATTTGCTCCAAAAGTATCCTGAGAAATTATTGAATCTGCCATACTTGTCATCATACGCCAACAGTTCAGAACATCCATATGTTCAAAGACAAAAGAGAACTCACAAACATCCAGCTCAGGAAGATTTAACATACACAGCCACTGCACAATAATTTCATTTCTTTTTCTGTACTTAAAAGATATCTTTTTTTCTTAGTTTTTAAGATTTCATAAATTTCTATATTCTCATTTTTATGAAATATATATTCTTTTTTAGGTAATTTTTTTGTTTCTGGTTACTTTTTTATATTAAAGAACTTATCGGTGAGGAAAAACATATTTCAGAAGCAAACATTTTATGATGAATGTTTAATATTATAATTTTTGTAGTAGAGTCGAAAGCTAAAAATATTACAAGCCAATTTATACAGTCCAAGACTAAAATTTCATGAAAATTTATTTGTGATTTATTGAGCTGAAATATAAAATTCATTGAATTCTCTCTTTAACGAAACTTTTCTTTTACAACGTCTTCTAAATCATTAAATTAATAAGTTTTCATTAAAAAATTACCAAATTTTTGTTTTAATTTTTCATGAAAATTGCAAAGGGTAACCCTTTTGTGATTTATTGAGCTGAAAAAACAGCTTNAAAAATTCATTGAATTCTCTTTTTAACGAAACTTTTCTTTTACAACGTCTNTAAAATTCATTGAATTCTCTCTTTAACGAAACTTTTCTTTTACAACGTCTTCTAAATCATTAAATTAATAAGTTTTCATTAAAAAATTACCAAATTTTTGTTTTAATTTTTCATGAAAATTGCAAAGGGTAACCCTTTTGTGATTTATTGAGCTGAAAAAACAGCTTCCTAAAATTGAAATTTTAACGAAACATTTCTTCTAAAAAGTTAAATTGAAAAAGTTTTCATTAAAAATTACCAATTTTTTGTTTTACCATTTTTCTTGAAAATTGCGAAGGGTAACCCCTTTGTAATTTTTTGAGCTGAAAATCAAATTATAGAAAGTCTTCTAAATCATTAAATTAATAAGTTTTGCCTTTTTAGCAAAACTTTTCTTGATAAGTTTTCATTAAAAAAATTATCAACTTTTTTTATAATTTTTCATGAAAATTGAAAGGGTAACCCTTTTGTGTTTTTTTGAGCTGAGAAATCAACTTGCTTAAATTGCCTTTTTAGCGAAACTTTTCTTTTGGAAAGTCTTCTAAATCATTAAATTAATAAGTTTTAATTAAAAATTGCCTTTTTAGCGAAACTTTTCTTGATAAGTTTTCATTAAAAACTACAATTTTTTTGAGCTGAAATATAAAATTCCTTGAATTCTTTTTTTAACGAAACTTTTCTTCTAGAAAGTCTTTTAAATCATTAAATTGATAAGTTTTCATTAAAAAATTACCAAATTTTGTTTTCAAATTTCTCATGAAAATTGCAAAGGGTAACCTTTGTGAATTTTTGAGCTGAAATTGAATTGAATTTTTAACAAAACGTTTCTTCTAAAAAGTTAAATTGATAAGTTTTCATTAAAAATTCAAAATTCACCATTTTTCTTGAAAACCCTTTTGTGATTTATTGAGCTGAAAAAAACATTTCTTCTAAAAAGTTAAATTGAAAAAGTTTTCATTAAAAATTACCAATTTTTTGTTTTACCATTTTTCTTGAAAATTGCGAAGGGTAACTAACCCCTTTGTGATTTTTTGAGCTGAAAATCAACTTCCTTAAATTGCTTTTATAAAGAAAATTCTCTTTCAGAAAGTCAAATAATTACCAACTTTTTTTTTTAATTTTTCTTGAAAATGGAAAGGGTAACACCTTTGTGATTTTTTGAGCTAAAAAATCAACTTCCTTAAATTGCCTTTTTATCAAAACTTTTATTCTAGAAATTTATTTTAAATCAATTTTTTAAAAATAATTTTTCATGAAAATTGCAAAGTTTTCTTAAAAATCATTAAATAANAAATTTTTCTTGAAAATGGAAAGGGTAACCCCTTTGTGATTTTTTGAGCTAAATAATCAACTTCCTTAAATTGCCTTTTTATCAAAACTTTTATTCTAGAAATTTATTTTAAATCAATTTTTTAAAAATAATTTTTCATGAAAATTGCAAAGTTTTCTTAAAAATCATTAAATAAATAAGTTTTTATTAAAAAGTTAACAATTAGTTTTTTAATATTTCATGGCAATTTTAAAGGGTACCCCTTTTGAGCTATAAAATAAAATTCCTTTCTTTTTAACGAAAATTTTCTTCTAGAAAGTCTTCAAAATCATTAAATTAATAAGTTTTCATACAAAAATTACCAATTTTTTTAAATTTTTCATGAAAATGGTAATTTTTTGAGATGAAAAATCAATTTCCTTCTNTTTTTTTTAAATTTTTCATGAAAATTTTTTGAGATGAAAAATCAATTTCCTTCTTAAAAAAAAACACTCAAATTTTAAAATTTATTTCAATACTTAAAAACTATACAAATATTAATCCTTTGGTCTACTTCGCAATACTATCATGATCAGGCATTTCATTTGTGTTACTAAGTCTAGGGCTACTCCGTTGTACTCTCGACTTTTGAGCTGAAATCAATCCTTCAGATCTCTCGAACATTTTCTTCCGTTGTTCGAAAATTCCACCTTTATTTGTGGGAGTTTCTTCCACGGCGGATGAACTCCTGGTCAAGGGATTCGGGCTAAACACTCTCCTTTTCTCCGGCAACGGTAGTTTTACCAGATCTTCATTAGAAATTATCATTTTATTAGGTGGAGGCTTTTGAGTCTTCTTTTTATTAGCTTCTAGGACTTCAGATCCTCTCAACACTGGTTTCTTAGACAAATCAAATTGAACTTTACAATTTCTTACTTCAACAACGGTAGATGGAGGAACAAATTTCGGATGAACGGGAAACTCAGCACTCATTGGAATATCATTCAATGGTTGACTTGAAAAAGCAGATGTGATTAAAGATCCTGTGGATTGGTCGCTCTTCAAAGACTTCATTGACGTATTCTCAGAAGAAATTGTTTCTAAATTTATTGGTATTTCGAATTGTTCTACTTCTTTAAACATCTCTCTAACTGGTGGAGCTGGTTCCTTTTCAGGAAATTGAGTCAACATGTAGTTTTTAATCTGCTCAATTTTCAGAATTTCATTGCGTTTTTGAAGCTCTTGTGTCATTCGAATTGCACAAATCAGGTTTAATAACGCTTTCCATGAATTATCTATTCTGGACCGAATTTCTTTCAGGGACTAAAAATTAAACATAAATATTATGAAAAATAAAAATCAGTTCACCTTTGGTTCCTCCGTGAAAACCGTGTACAAACTCGATATTATGAATCCAAGGAACAACATCAAAGTCAATTTTAATAACCAATTATCAAAAATGGATCCAGTGTCAATTGGGCTCTGGAAAATAAAGTCGTGGACTCGGTTCAGGATATTGCAAGCTTCTGTTTTCACTAAAGAATTATATTGGTTGCATTGCAGCCAAGTGTCTTCATAATTTTCAATATAAGTGAACATTCTTTTTAATTTGATTTCAAATTTAAATTTATAAATTTCACGAGATCGCGACTTTTCGAAAAATGTTAATTAAAATTACAAAATTAGAACATTTGCATTCGAATTTTCCAGTTAAACTTTTGATTTTCTATTGAAATGTTTTAACAAGGTAAATGGATGGTTTTTTGGGCTTTGGAATATTTTCTTTAACATATTTTCTAGATTCTATTGTACTGGAACATGAAACATATTTCAATTGTGGTATCATAGAAAAATAATAAATAGGACAATTTTTTACTTTTGATATTTTCCCTAAAATTGCAAAGGGGTACCCCATGTTAAATTTTGGAGTGAAAAATTAAACTGCCTGAAATTTCATTTTTAAGAAGACTTTTCTTTTAGAAAAGGCTTTGTTTGATAAAATTAAGAGAATTTCATAATGAAAAGTCAAACTTTTTTATTTTACATCTTTGAGTGAAAATACATCTTTCTGAAATTTACTTTTTAAGAAGACTTTTCTTTTATAAAATCCTTTATTTGATAAAATTATGAAAATTCCGTAATAAAAAGTCAATTTTTTACTTTTGATATTTTTCCTAAAATTGCAAAAGGGGTACCCCTTGTTAAATTTTTGAGTAAAAAATTAAACTGCCTGAAATTTCATTTTTAAGAAGACTTTTCTTTTAGAAAAGGCTTTGTTTGATAAAATTAAGAGAATTTCATAATGAAAAGTCAATTTTTTTTATTTTAAATCTTTGAGTGAAAATACATCTTTACGAAATTTTATTTTTAAGAATACTTTTCTTTTATAAAATCCTTTATTTGATAAAATTAAGAAAACTCCGTAATAAAAAGTCACATTTTTTACTTTTGATATTTTCCCTAAAATTGCCTCTTGTTAAATTTTTGAATTCAAAATTAAACTTCCTGAATTTTCCTTTTTAAGAAGACTTTTCTTTTAGAAAAGGCTTTGTTTGATAAAATTAAGAGAATTTCATAATGAAAAGTCAATTTTTTTTATTTTAAATCTTTGAGTGAAAATACATCTTTACGAAATTTTATTTTTAAGAATACTTTTCTTTTATAAAATCCTTTATTTGATAAAATTAAGAAAATTCCGTAATAAAAAGTCACAATTTTTTACTTTTGATATTTTTCCTAAAATTGCAAAGGGGTACCCCTTGATAAATTTTTGAGTGAAAAATACAGCTTCCTGAAATTTCCTTTTTATTTTAAATCTTTGAGTTAAAATACATCTTTCTGAAATTTTCTTTTTAAGAAGACTTTTCTTTTATAAAATCCTTTATTTGATAAAATTAAGAAAATTCCATTTTTCATATTTTATATTTTCCCTAAAACTGCAAAGAGTACCCCTTGTTAAATTTTTGAGTGAAAAATACAACTTCCTGAAATTTCCTTTTTAAGAAGACTTTTCTTTTAGAAAAGGCTTTGTTTGATAAAATTAAGAGAATTTCATAATGAAAAGTCAATTTTTTTTATTTTAAATCTTTGAGTGAAAATACATCTTTACGAAATTTTATTTTTAAGAATACTTTTCTTTTATAAAATCCTTTATTTGATAAAATTAAGAAAATTCCGTAATAAAAAGTCACATTTTTTACTTTTGATATTTTCCCTAAAATTGCCTCTTGTTAAATTTTTGAATTCAAAATTAAACTTCCTGAATTTTCCTTTTTAAGAAGACTTTTCTTTTAGAAAAGGCTTTGTTTGATAAAATTAAGAGAATTTCATAATGAAAAGTCAAATTTTTTTATTTTAAATCTTTGAGTGAAAATACATCTTTACGAAATTTTATTTTTAAGAATACTTTTCTTTTATAAAATCCTTTATTTGATAAAATTAAGAAAATTCCGTAATAAAAAGTCACATTTTTTACTTTTGATATTTCTCCTAAAATTGCCCCTTGGTACCCCTTGTTAAATACAACTTCCTTAAAATTCCTTTTTAAGAAGACTTTTCTTTTAGAAAAGGCTTTGTTTGATAAAATTAAGAGAATTTCATAATGAAAAGTCAAATTTTTTACTTTTGATATTTTTCCTAAAATTGCAAAGAGGTACCCCTTGTTAAATTTTTGAGTGAAAAATTAAACTTCCTGAAATTTTCTTTTTGAGAAGAGTTTTCTCTTAGAAAAGGCTTTGTTTGATAAAATCAAGAAAATTCCGTTATAAAAAGTTACATTTTTTATTTTTGATATTTTTGCTAAAATTGCAAAAGGATACCCCTTGTTAAATTTTTGAGTGAAAAATTAAACTTCCTGAAATGTTCTTTTTGAGAAGACTTTTCTTTTAGAAAAGACTTTGTTTGATAAAATTAGGAAAATTCCGTAATTAAAAGTCAAATAAAAAAATACAAATTCCTGAAATTATCTTTTTAAAAAGACTTTTCTTTCAGAAAATCTCAATTTGATTGAATCAAATCTATACCCATTAATATTATTGTTCCAATGAAAAAAAAGCCAAATAGCGAGGGAATAATAAACGTTTTATACTTAAATAAAATGCATTACATTACAGGTTTTTCTATATAAATGGAAAAGAATAAAATGTCAAGCGGTTATTAAATACTGTGTTTTTAAAATACTAAAGATCTGCATTTTGATGTCTGGTTTCAAGTTCACTTGCCCTTCTTGTTCTTGCCCAAAGTCAAAGTGTGGTGGGTTGCCATTTGAGCTTTCCTTCTATTGAACTCTACAAACTCCTCCTCGAGTTTCTTTCGTGCGTCCTCTAGCTTTCTCTTTTCTTCAGAATGGTCTTTCTTCAATTTTTCGAACTTGGCATGCAACTGAAAGGGAGTTTTTTATAAATAATTTGGTCACATTGTCTACGGTGATTAAAACTTACATCTTTTTCGCTGTCTTTTAGTTCTGCTTCCTTTTCCTTTACTCTCTGGACAAACATTTGTCTAACTTCTTCCTCCTTACTTTGGAGCTCAGCAAGATGGTTTGAGCGTTTTGCCTCGAATGTTTGTTGGAATGATACCTGGAATGGAGGTATTTATTTACATGCACATGTCAAATATATAACCAATTTAAACCTACCGGCTTATTATCACTGTCAACGTCAGTGAAGCCCATTTGCTCCAATCTCTTCTGTCTGTAAAGTTCGTAATGCTTGGTATGAGTTTTCTCTCTCATATCCTCCATATTTGTGCGAATCAGCATTTCCCTTAACTTAACGAAATCGCAATGTGACTCGTTCTCAACTTGGACAGTTCCCCAAGGGTACTGACGAGCTCGCATGCTTTTACTTCCCACCCTAACAAATTCTGTGCTTCCAACGACCGCAAAAGGGACGTGTGTGTTCATGGTGGAATTTGTGTCAGCAACAGTCTCATCATCTGTGGGGAATTGATAAATTTGGACACCATTGTTGCTCAGCTCTTGGATAATCTTAGCTTTGAATCGTTGCAACTCAGATTTAGAGATAGTGTCAGCTTTAGCGATAATCGGAATAATATTCACTTTGGTGTCTAGTTTTTTCATGCACACCAGGTCTAATGATTTGAGACCGTGTCCTGTGGGACAAATAAAATATAAGCAAACGTGAATACGACTATCATGGCAGCTTGACAAGGAACGCTTGATTTTCAATTCCTCTTGTAGATATGCTTCGAATTGTGCATCGATATAGTCTACGACTGCTTTGAAGGAGTC
Source organism: Megaselia abdita (assembly GCA_001015175.1). NCBI lineage: Eukaryota > Metazoa > Arthropoda > Insecta > Diptera > Phoridae > Megaselia > Megaselia abdita. The sequence goes on from JXPG01031253.1 coordinate 8,416, forward strand.
GTCTTTGTTTATCTGGTCTCCATAGCCTACAGTGTCACAAATAGTCAACTTCAAGCGGACACTGCTCTCTTGGAGTTCGTATGTGTGGGCTTTCAATTTAACGCTGGGAAGGGTGTGTGGGCTTGGAGCTGACTCAAAACTTGTATTAAACAAAGTGTCCATAAGTGTCGATTTTCCCAATCCAGTTTCACCTGTGAGTATTTTTTTTGTTTAGAGGTAACATAAAAAAAGACATGAAATATAAGTCCATCTCTTAAACAGTATTTTCAAAATTTAATTTAAAAACTCACCAATACACATGATATTAAAGACGAAACCACTTTGAACAGATTTGTTAACAAGCTGATCTGGTAAACTGTCGAATCCAACATGTCCAGCTAGTTTTAGGTTTCTCAAGTTCTGTTCCAACTGGAAATAAATTAAAAAAACAACTCTTTTAATAACAAACATTCTTTAACATTAAAAAAAAAAAAGACTCAATAAAATATACCAAAAAGTATCCTTTTGCCACCATCGTAACCTACTGACTGATAAAAAACAGAGTCAAGCAAGCCGCAGAGAAGGTCCTCGAGAATCTCAAGTGATTATCGATTTTACTGCTCTTTTTTTGTGGAAATGTGGAAAGAAACAAAATCTCTTTCAGTCTATTGTTTTATGCGATACGTGAAGAACATGAAATTCTTTTGAATTTAGCAGGTAGTCGGTCAGTCAACAACTGTCTTTCGATAATGACCAACTGACTACTTTCATATGAAATGTGCATGGAATACTAATAAGCTACAGTCAGTGAGTGTGACCTACAAAATAAATTACAGTGGCAATTAATTAGATTTTCCTATGATTTTAAATTGTTTTGATTTTGTTTTGAATGAAAGTTTTTTTGTTTAAGGCAAAAGAACTCTGCACGATTTTGCTTTGCATGTTGTGGATATTTTTTATTCATATTTTTTGAGTATATTTTGTATTATCATAAGGAAGATTTTTTGAAAAGTGTTTGCAGTGCTTTAGAAAGGTTGGCAACCTTCCATTTCCTGAACAAAAACTATAATTTAAGGAAAAAAGCCTTGAAAAATATGACAAAACGTTTTTTATTCTGATTCTTATAATAAAAGGCAGTGTTTTTATAGTTTCATTCATTAATAGGAATATGGATAACGTATTGTGTGAAAAAGTAAAGTATATCAAAAATCTGGCAAATAAAGACGAACAAAAATGTTCATTCTGTAAAATACCTTACTCTTGAAATCTTCATAATAAAGACCGTAATTGACCGAAATTTCCGTTAATTGATACAGTCCTTTTCCTTGTTTCTTGTCAATATGCTTAGAAACCCATTAATGGTAACATGATATTTTGGAAGAAAGAAGTTTGTATTATATTTGTCCTACTTGGTTCAAAAATAATCTAGTCATCAATATAAGCAGTAAAATCAAGAGAAGGATCTCTTTTTTATTAATTTGATAAGAACCTGATCTTACTCAGGTACCTTAGTTTTTTTTCACGGTCAATAAGTTGTTAAGTTACTTTTGTCACATATTTAGTGTTTTTTTATAATTAAAAAATAAGAGATCTTTCGGAAAACCCTTTGACTTTTTTTTTACGAGAAAGGATGCATCTACAATAAAAATACTGCTGGAGATATTAACATTATTGGTAGGAGGTTCGATGTAGAGTATAGCTTCCTCGATTTTGATAAGGCTGCGGGAATCATGGGACAAAACAAAGTAAATAGTTGGACAAAATTTTAAAGTATTTTATAAACCA
>JXPG01031281.1:0-16816 GCA_001015175.1 Megaselia abdita
AGACAAATATTTCTACAAATATCAGGGCTGTATGAACCATGTAAAAGTCGAAAATTGGTATTTCTAAGATATTTTAGTTGTTATTTTTCGTTTTTATTAATTTAAACCTAAATTTGTAAAAAAAAATTGAACAAGGCTTTTTTTTCCTTTGTCTTTTTTGAACAAACCCTGTTAAACAAGCTTTTTAAAATAAAAAATAATTTATTTTAAAAGAGACATATTTTTTTCTTAAAGTTTAAGTTTTATGTTGTTTTTAATTTTGAGGGTTTTTATTGTATTGCTTAATCTGAAGGAATGTGTGCAACAGTTTCTTGTATCTTTAATTTTTCATTAAAAATAGAAATAAAACATGAAATGATTGAAGATTATTAAAATATAATTTTTGTATGTTTTCATCCAAAGGATATATTAAGCTGTTACATATAAAAAATTATTAAGTAATATTTCCATATTTTCATTAAATCAGAAATTTAGTTTTATTTCTAATTTAAATGTTTCCTTTGTTTTATGAATTGTTATTTTGAGTCTCGTTAAAGTTATTACCTTTTTCAAAAAAGTAAAAGGTTTCATTTGTTACTTATTATTAGTATTTATTTATTTTTTCTTTTTCTTTCAACTGTCTCCCAAAACTTCCACATTCGTTTGTCTTATGCGCCTACTCAAAAATCTCTTCAAGAATATAATTATTGCACTTCTTGATTAGTTATGAAAGTAGCCTATATTAGTTCCTGGAATTAAAATAATCCATAAACCGAAATATCTAACTTACTTTTTGTCATGATTTGATTCCAGGGTCAACAGAGAAAGATATGGTCTCTGGACATTGATATTTCTGCACCGCAAATCATATTCTTTGAAAGCCTAACCAACAAGAACACGTCTCTTGTGCTAGTAGATTTCGGCCGATTTCAACTAAGGAAAAATGATACCAAAGACAGAGTACGTGTACGAAGATCATCGAAAAGTGTGGACAGCGCGTCAACAACAGATAAGTCATCAGTTGCTGATAAGAACGAGGCAAAACTCACAGAAATAGAGGAGAGCGATGAAGAAGATGCGTTTATGACTCCTTGTTCAACACCTCCTGGTTCGGAGAAAAGTTTATCAGACTCTCCTACCATGATGTCAGCGGCTCCTGATTTCGCAGACATTGTCATAAACAAAGACACCGGACTTGAAAATGCCTTCTACGATAAAATTTACGACAAGTACACAATTGATTTGACCGATCTCCAGGTTCTCGTTTGTAAGAACAAGGATAGGTGGGCGTTTGCCAGTACAAAAGGTTCATCTGCAATGCATGTGTTGGACAGATTTAGTATATCTCTAGAGCTAGAGAGGAGGGTTGTTCACACTACAGATCCTGAATATCCAACACTCAAGTTATATGGAAGCCTTCCTAAACTCATGGCTCATGTTAATGAGCATAAAATTCAAGCTGTGTCTAACATTGTGGACATTTTCAGGGAAGATCCTGATTCGGTTTTATCTCCAGACCTAAAATCGCCTCTACCTACTCTTGGCAAATCTCCTAGTTTCCAATTTTTAGATGAAGTGGATAACAATATCTACGAAGAGAGCATCGAAGAAACAGGCTCTCCTCAAACTAATTTAATCGTTCTACAGTTTGTTGTCGACCATCTGACATTGGAAGTCCAATCCAGGGGCAGAAGTATAACTGAACTCCAGGTTACCGGAGTAAAAGCTGGATTGAGTAAAAAATCGATAGAAACTAACATTTCTCTTTCGGTTCACGGGCTATTATTGGTCGATGCTATCCAGTCTTACGGACCTGATTTTGAACTGCTGGTTGCTAGTCATCGACATGTTGGGTAATTTGTTCGTGTTTCATAAATGCTTTAATTTTTTACCGGTTTTTTTTCAGTATGGATAGTGTTTCTGGGAGCTTAAAACAAAGTGAACCTTGTTCACCGCAGTCACCAGGCTCTCCCGATCCTAATCAAGATCGCAGACCTACAAGTCCTCAAACTATTTCCAAAGCCATAAATTCTCTCCAACGTGGTAAGTTTTTAAAGGTTTTCATTTGACATTTCATTTCAACTTTTTTATTTTTTAAATTATTTTTTCTTTTGCTTCTTGACAACACACGAACATTGACACCAAACAACAATTTACATTTTATTTTGGTTTGTATGAATTTTGGCATGGCATTTATTTTGCTCATTTGAATTTTCCACACAATTTATTTTTAAATATATAAAAAGCCAACTCAGCTTCTTGGTTCAATTTACGTGATCTAGATGCCCTCATTACTGTTGAAATAAATCTTATAAATGCTGACTGTGATGCTGAGAAAGTTCAGATTGCCAACATCAACTTTAACAATCTGGATATTATTGGTGAGTAATTGTTTGTAATGTATTTAAAAAACACTAAAATTATATATTAAGAAAACCTTGAGAAGAATGTCTAATTTTTGGAGAATTCAAGTTAATGACGTTGTAGCTCTATAAATTCTTGGTACAAAACATTGTTAATACATTTTCGTATTAAATGACTATGTAGTTTTTTTTTTAGTCGAATACACATTCTCTCATTAGAAACTATTCAATATTTTTAAATTGAGAATATATTTTTAATTTTTCACAAATCTTTTGATTTTTGAGCAGTTTAATTGGCTTAAATCAAAACTAAATCTTTAATTTCAATTAAATGTATGGTTTTTGTTTGTTCTTTATCAAATTCAGAATCGGAAGTTAGTCCTTGTAAATTAATCTTCTGGAAAAGATTTTGGACATTTGAATTCTAATTAGAAAGACTTTTTTCGGATCTTAAGTATCGGAAGAAAGTATCCCTTTCACGATTTCGATTTAAGCCTACATCTACGAATTCTGTATTTTCTTAAAATCTATATGAACAATGATTAATATAATTTTTCAATTTTTAATTTCATGTAATATTAACTCTTTCGACCATTCTCGTTACGATTCAAGATTCGTGTTAAAGGCTTATTAACATAGACTAATGTAAAAGTTCTTCCATATAAGTATTGATAATACTTTCTCACGCCTAATATTACTGCATAACCTCCTTTTTAATCTGTGAATAATGTTGGGTTTCGTTGAGAATCTGCGAATCACAATCTTTTCAAATCGCCCGATCCATCCGTTCCATTTATGTTTTTCAGCATTGAAAATTCAGTCTAACTTGCCTCTAAATATATTAAAAAATCTACCACAAAATATAGAAGTCCCCCTCGTTTTTATATAATAATGTTTATCATACAATTGACAAATTATACCTAAATATCTAAAAACAAAAAATTATTATTCCAGCCAATCAAGAGACAATAGTTGAGCTCATAGGATTTCTAAAGCGAGTATTCCCAAAGTCTTCATCAAATCCAACTGCCGCTGCACCTGCTACTCCGCAAAAACCAAATTTACAAAGACAGTACACCGAACAAACTAGTCATTCAAACCCAATAACGTCTATTAGAACCGAGATCACATTTGACTTCCATAGACTGAATGTTTTGGTGCTCCGAGCTATAAAACGAGATAATCATTTTGTTGGAAGGAAAGTTGGTACATTTACCATGAGTGAAGCTAAGATTTCAGCCACATTAGGAAGCGAGATTTCTGTGGAAGGATCTCTAGGAGGTCTACAAGTCTTGGACTTGACACCAGAAGGTATCAACCATCAACGAATTTTGTCAGTAGGAAAGGATCCTCTAACTGACCCACCTGACTTACGCAAAGATCTTTTCATCTCTCTAACACAAGAAGTCTATGGATCACATAAGGATAAAATTGTCGAGCAAAGACAAGCACTGCATTTTCAAGTTACAAAGAATATTTCTGCAACAGTGAACGTTAAAGTCAGAATGGCTTCTGTTTGGTACACACATTGTGCAAGGCTGGTCCAAGAGCTTAGTTGGTGTGCTACAGAGTTCAAACAATATTTGAAGTGAGTTTGTTTTTAAATTTATTTTCGTAAGATATAAAGACAATGCTAACATTAAAAATACTTCGTAAGAACTGTCTCACAATCACTATTTTATAATAAATAAACTTACTTCAATTATATTGTCAAAACTTGCCTCTTTTAATATAAATGTTGTATTTTGAACAATATTTTTTTTTTCAAATTCTATAATACCAACATTTTTTAAATTTTAAGACTCCTTAAATGTTCATTGTTAAAAAATGTAATATCGAAATATTTCTTAGAAAAAACTAACAGAACCTCATATCTTGCAAAAAAGCAAACACTTCTTAAATCTGTTTATTATATATCAAAAACTTGAATATAGAAAAAACATATATTTTAATATCTTGTTTGAATATTTTCAAAAAACACTCTTCAAAAATAAAAAAAAGTAATTTTTTAAAANTTATATTTTCATATCTTAAAAACAGTTTGAATATTTTCAAAAAACACGCTTCAAAAATAAAAAAAAGTAATTTTTTAAAACATTTTTTTTCACATCGAACTATTTCAAATACTTTCCAAAAGTTTAACTAAAATTCTCTTCACCACAGACGCTTTGCAAGATCGATAAGAGACAAAGCTGCGGATATGGCCATTGGTCTAGTTCAATCTTCTGGAGATGCAATGGAAAATTTCGTGGGAACACCAGCTGAGGACAAGAGAAATTTCTTTTCAACACCAAGGAAATTCCAGACCAAACTCTCGAGTTCCCCAAATATTAAGTGAGTATATTTTAATCAAATTAAAAATAAAGAAAAACCTTTGAATTTCCATAGAATCGATGTGATTTTGGATACTCCAGTGTTGGTCCTCCCAAGAAACAGTAACAGTTCACAAGTTCTTGTAGCTCATCTTGGACAAATCACCATTAACAACGAAGAAAAAATCACCAGAACCCATCACCAATCGTTTGATGATCACGAAATTTTCACAATCGATGAAGATGATTTCATTGAATCCGATCGGCCCGACATTGCTCCTGAAACATTCAAAAAGAGCAGTATTTATTCCATCGATGTTAGGAATATGAATCTATTTTCATTGGATACAACCAATCGAAAAGGATTTCGCTTTTCTGCTCTTCCAAAAGCGGAAGAGTTTTATTCCTGTCAAAATGACGCAGTCTGCATCCTTCACGACACCGCCATCAGCTTAAAACTCACGAAGTACTCCGAAGATAACTTTGGAATGCAATCTATGGATGACTTTGAATACAACACACTCTATATAGAAGGAATAGTTACCAAACCCTTACAAATCTCTCTCACTAGAACACAATATGAACAATTAATAGAAACAACGAATAATATTTTCAAAGTCCCTCCGGATATTGTCCCGCCCTCTTCTGATACGACAACCTCCCAACCTACTGAAAATCCTATTGATAATAAGAAACCAGAGATATCCAGTAGTGGCTTGGTTCCCAAAATATCCTTCACTCTACCACTCTTTATCATTCAATTGAAAAATGAGAACGAGAACCCTCTAATCGAATTGTCTCTGAAAGAGTTTAGTTTCCAATACGAAAGGATGAATACTTTTGAAACGAGTATTCAAATTCTCCTCCGATCCGTTCTCATGGAAGATCTCAAATGTTTTATAGATTCCAAGTACAGACAGATGGTGACATCGATATCGGAAAGCGATCAATCAGAGAACCGACCAGGTGGATTCTCCTCTTCAACTTCTTGTCCAGATTTAGTGCGTCTTCAATCAGCTGGTGACGTGTCCACAGGCTCTCTTCCTGGTTACTTAGATTCCGGTATAGAAAGCCATCTTCAACCAACTGCAAGGACTCCTTTATGTCCAGAAACCCCACCTCCCTCTCCACAAAATCGAATTGGTAAAGACAATCTCGTAATTTATTCGGCCATTATCGTCGACGAAAATTGTCCAGCTTTGAAGTCACAATATGAAAACTTGAAGCAAAGAAGTTCCATTGAATTCAATTCTCTCAATTTGATCATCAGTGTCGAGAGATGGTTCATGTTTCTGGATTTCTTCGGTCTCGTCTCAGAAAGTAAGTCCAAAGAAGATGTCGACACTACAGACAACAAAGAGAAAGAATCAGGTGTTCCAAAAGGAAATACTGAATTGGACATAACCGTCAGATCTTTAAATTTGGTGTTCATAAGGAATGAAAGTGAACTTGCTAAAGCGAATGTTTCTAATGCCAGTTTTCTTGTGGCGAAAGAAGGGAACCTCAAAATTGTTGAAGGAAAATTAGGATCTGTGTCATTGTATGATTTATCAGTTTATGGAAAGATCTACAAAGAAAAGTTCTTAACTTCGGGAACGGAGGCTTTGAAGTTTGTCTACAAAAAAGAAGGTGATCATCAAAAAACGAGAAGTCTGAGAAAGGATGCTGAACTGAAGATTCAAATGTCTTCTGTAAAATATGTTCACACGAAGAGGTTCGTCTTGGAAATTCAAGCTTTCATCAGGGAGTTTCTTCAGTTGCAAACTGTGAGTGTATTTTTTTAAATATTTATTTTCTATTTATATGTTTCTTAGTCGTCTTGAATATGTAAATGAACATGGGCTAACGAATTACTTACCTTTTGAAATTCTTGTGTTCGGAACTCTCTCTCCTGGTTTTGTAACTGTTGAAATGGTGACACCAGCCCGATCTCTGCTAAGAACAACTCAATTTGTTTCTCTATTGTATCCTAGCAGCTTTTTTGTTTGTTTTCTGGTGTGATGAGCTCCTTACAAGAATCTTGCTTACCCAATATTATTTCCAGTACTTTTAGAAGAAATGACGAAAGGCTGATTGGTCTATAGTCATTGTCCTTAGTCCACTTTACCAGCCTTTGGTATAAAAAGCACTTTTACCTCTATCCAGCATGGAGCAGGTGTTCAGCCTTTCCTTATAGACATCCACTGTAACATTTTTGGAAAAATTTCATCCACATTAGGTGATTTATATAAACGTATCAGAGGTTCAGCTACACGCTTAAGCTTTCTAGCAGCAATTTTCTTGAACTGAACCCAGTTCGCATTCCGAGGATTTCTAAAACTAGGCCTAGAGTCTTAAATAAAGTCTATATCATACCTAATTGGTCAGAGAAAGAATTTTCTTTTAAAACACACCAGTTTGCAACTAAGTAAGATCTACTTCTGACTAAGGTAACATCTATTACGTTCGCCTAGCCTCAGATGCGGAATTGCAAATCGAAAGGTTTGTGGAATTTATGAATTCAAGAAACGAGGCCTTGTACCTTTATTATAGTTTTCAGAGCTGCTGGATAGGAGCTTATGTCGATGCTCTTAAGGTTCGAAAAGATTAATGAATTTTCCACTGCCAGTCTACAATGTTTACTAACTTTGTTTTAAGTTGCTGAATTAACTTGGCGGTTTCCTGGTTTGAAGGCTTCTCTTCATCCAGCCCATCGCTCTTCCCCTTGATGATCCGTAGCGTTCTGTCTCCAAACTTCTCGTCGAAGACTGCCATGGAGCTACACGGTATTACTTTAATGTAGAGTTTCGATAGAGCAGGAAATTCTCTAAGAAGCATCGCCTCTAATTTAGCTCCTTTCCATAACTCTCCCGTCCTGTTGAAGGCGTCCTAGATGTACTGCACGACAGTCGCACGTTGTCACTCGGAAACATCTAAAACGCAAACTCGGTGACTTGAAATCTGGATTCACGTCGATATCCATTATATCGAAGAGTTCCCCTTCTATCAGTTCCATTCGCTCCTTATTGATTCTCAAGTCATCTATCCGATCACCCCGTTTACTACGTTGAGGTTCAAATAGCGTTCATCCCTTTCGCGTTGCTTCTTCTTTTCAAGAGCTATTTCGGTGGAGTCATCCAGAGACCTATCTCTCTTTTTACTTTCAGCGGGCGACGAGATAGAAGTCGAAGCTTGAGAAGTCACCTCGTTTTTCTGCAGAAAGTCTACGGCCCAGTCGTAATTCTGTTTATCAAAATCGATGAAGCTTTCTACAGTTGCCACGGAGTTTACGTGCCTTCGGACGTAGAACCTGGCATTTCTCAAGTCTTCAATCAATATCCTGGAAGTATTGACGGTAATCTTTACCAGACATACTCTTCTTAATCTTCTCGTTTTAAGACCGAACAAACGCGTGCCTGTTTAGACACCACGCTAAGTGCTGATAATCTTTGGTCCACTCTGCTTCCCATACGACCAATTGGACACGATAATATCCAGACGGCATAGCTCAAAGTGTCATTGCTTCTAGCTTCAAGCCTCATAACCAGCTACTACTTGACTAAGTAGCATTTGACAAGGTAGTTCTCAAGAAGAAGGATAATGGGTGACAGTAATGATATAGGTCTGTAGGAGTTTCCTTGGTATTTGTCTTTCCCTGGTTTCAGGATTGGGATGATATGTCCTATACTTTCCATACGATTCATGAGTTCTGTAATGTTGCTTTAGACCCAAGATGTTTTAGCATTATCGGAGTGATGTATCTTTGAAGCTGGGATGTCAAACTGTCTGTTGAACTCGTTGTTGGTGTGTTCGTTATCTCCCGCAAGTGTACCATGGAACTTAATGTTGATGTTATTCTCTCTGGTTTGTTTGTTCGTCAGTTTGTTCAATACTCGTCATAAGTTTTTGGTGTTTTGGTTTAGTTAACATTTATCAAGATATCTTTTCCTTTGGCTGTAATGTTGACTAGTTGGTTTATGTTATTGGAGAGTATCCTAATGTTGGAGTCTAATGGATCTGAGCGCATCTCTTTGATCCGCTAGTCTCCTCTTGAGAAATTCGAGCGAATTTCTTTGAAACGGCCGGCTGGGTTTGTCTATTCTCAGCCTTTACCTTCATGATGTTTGGTTGTATCTCGATGCTGATCAGTATATGGTCTGATTATAAGGATGTTTGTTGATAGAATTAGTTCTTGACGAACAAGTTTGAAAACAGGAGAACTATTTGTGTCTCCTTAGATCTTGGGGGGTATCTTCGTTCACTGATCCATAGTCTAATGCAGCTTCTTGATGTATCAATTATGCATTGTTTTTTTTTGTGACATTGGCATATTAAGTCTCTACGCTGGTCAAAAAATGACAACCTCAAACGGTGAATTTTACAGTCTTTCAACTCTTACTCTTAGCTTGATGTAACAATGGAAAATGTAGCGAAGATCATGTGGTATTGCGTTAAAATCTGGGCATGTATTTGGGATGTCAGGATGTATGCGAGACTGATCGTTTCTCAGAATCTTACTCCCACCTTGTGCTCGAAGAATTCTCGTATGTCCATATGAATCATGTTTTTGAGTTGATTTCTTAAAATTGTATATAGAATATCAGCTTTGATATGTCCATTGTAATAAATATTTTGTTATTTTATTAGAATTTTAAATGTAATTTTGAAATTTTGAGGATTTTGTTAGAATTTTACCAAGATATTAAACAGTCAAATGCCTACCTGAGCTGAAATTTTAAAAAATACCACCTTCCCACGTTTCCAATAGCTAAAATTATTCAGAATCAACAAATACATTTCTAAATGATTCTTTTAGATGTTCATTTTAAATTTGGTGTTTAATTATAAGCCAGATTCTTGAAAAAAAAAGTCCTGAAATGCTTTGTACATCCGAAAACTACACAAAAACGAAAAATCTTTCAATAAAATTATTACTAAAATGTTATATTTAAATGAAATTACAATAATGTCACGTTGAAGTGAATTCGACTTTTCTTATCGAAATATATCTATATGTCTTAAAAATATTGTCTCTAAATGTAAAATTAATACATTTTAATTAATTTCATATTCTTCAAAGTGGAAGAACTCGGTTTCGAAGTCTGAAAGCCTTTGAATTTTTTCTTGGTGAGTTTTTCCTAACCTTACAATTAAATTATCGCCCTGGTAAATGTACTCATCAGAAGGTGGGTTATAGCGATATGTAGTCTGTGGATCTAGAACTGAGAATTTCGTAAATATTTGTTGTCTCCATTAATTAGTGATCACTACTTACCAAGTCTCAAAGGAGGATCCGTTATACTTCTCAGCTTCTCTTTGATTTTATGATTAAGTAAATTCATGATTTGAACAGAATTCAAACTTTTTGATAGCATGAGTGCATCAGGTATTGATTCTTGTTCATCAGGTACGGAGTGTTCAAGTATCAAGGTCTTCAGTTTCTTCATTTCTTTGCAAATAAATCTCAAATTATCTATTTTAAATCCTAAGTTAAAATTTAGAGTCAAAATCTCAATCAGTGGATGATTTTTAGAAATATTTGGTAATATTTCATTCCATTTCTCTCCTCTAGCATCTTTAGTTAAATAAAACAAGTCTGAATTGAAGTTTAAATATTTCAGTTTTGGAGCCTTGAAGTTTTCAAAGAAATTCACTATAGACAGCATGGAAAGGTCTATATTGGAACTAAAACTTTCCAAGCATTTAAACTGGAATTCTGTTCGGAACTCAAAATCTCGTCTTCTTTTCCATAGATATTTAAAAGTCTTCAAATGTTTCCAATGGCTTGCTATTTCTTGGAAAACAAAAAAACTGCCACGAATTATACAATTTTCTATATTTGGAGTGTTTTTTATGCATTGTATTATAAATGGTTCATTTCGGACTTTTTCCAATTCCAAAGTTGTTAAAATGGGTTTAGGGAAAAGAACTACATCTTTCGTTAAATCGATGTTACTCAAAGCGAGAGATCTCAAATGCTCCAAGCTCCACAAAGGCTCTATATTTGAACAGTTCTCCAACTTTAAATTTTCTACCAGAGGATAATTTGCTCTAATGACTTCTGGCTCTAAAATATTATCTTTTCCAATATGTAATGTTTTCAAGTTCAATTTACTTTTCATAATGACGTCTCCACATGATGGTGTCAAAGCTTTCAAGATTTGAAGCTTGGGTGATTTTGCAAAAATATCGTCGGGATACTCAGCATTAAATAATCCTTTAATGTACAATTTTTCTAAGTTTGGATTGCCTTTTAAGAATGTGTCCACAATGTTAATTGTTTCACATTTTCGGGATTTTGAATTTGACGATAATTTAAGAACTTTCAGACCACTAAATTTCTTTGCAATGTGTTTTATGTTATTGGATAGTCCATCTATTCTTAGCACCTCTACTGATGACAATTTCTTGAATTTCACATTATCTTTCATCCTTCCATAGTACCAATTGTCGTCCGCAGCCACAAGATGAAGGTTCTTCAAGGATTCTCCTATTTCGCATAAGATTGGCATCAGAAAGTTATAGTCTTTGTAATGTATTCTAGCCTCGACCACTTCATTGGGAAATCTCAATTTTCGACCAGTCAGAATCATTAACACTTTCAGGACATCCTCAAGACTATCATTTGGAAGGTGCACTATTTTAATACATTCAAAGTGTCTCTGGCTTTGAGTCAATAACTCAAATTCCTCTCTGTGTATAAAGCGATCCACCCGAAGCCAAACCTTATCTTTCGAATAGAAATCCACTTCCGTATTCCAATGTTTACAAACTAGAGTTAAAGGACGCAATTCAATGTTTTCTAAATACTTGAAGATTTCTTGTAAATTTTGCGATGGTAAATTCGACCAGTTCAACTCCATAGTCGATAAACAAATTTGTTTATCCTAAACTATACTATTCTATTCTGTAAACGTAAGTTGTTTTGTTGACATAAATTCTAAGAATGGTAGTGTTAATGAAGTCAGGCCAACATTCATCAGGGATTTACACACATTTACTTACCCTTAAAACTATAACATCACTGTTTGTGTGGAAGGTATATTTTAAATGGTTTCAGTGGGAAATGTTTATACCTATTCATGTTAAAAGATATATAGTTTTATATGTATTTTGTGGAAATATTATAGTATATACCTTAGGTTGAATTTCGTAGTAACTTAAACTCCAGAATGTTAAAGACAGGTTTAATTTTTACATTAAAAGAAAGCAAGACTTATAGGTTTTGGTGTAAACAGTAGATGATCAGGAAAATGTCATCAAATGCTTTAATATTTCATTGACTTATTGAGTGATGACTACTTCATATATACTAATTAATGAATGGTATTGATTGACTTAAGATATATGATGTCAGAAGTCAGATAAGAAAACTATTTACTATGAAGAACATAGTATTAGTAAGTAAGCATAACCACCACGTTGTACTTCATCATGTGAATGTTAAGGGAAACATGTCTTTAGTTAATTTCCTAATGTAATATATAAAAGTGAAATCTATATCTCTATAGAACTTCAAAACCCAACAAACAAACAAAAATAAATTTTTTAATTGTTGTCAACATTCCACATATTTCAATGAGTAGCTTAAACACTCAAATATGTAGTCTATACAAAATCATGATCAAAATAATGTGTATGGTACATATTTCAAATTTATAACGTATTGTATTTCTAACTGTTCTATAATGTGTATAGTACATATTCCTAGTGTGGATTACATATTTTGATGTGTGCAACACACACTAAGGAAATATTTTGTTTAGCAATGTATCTGTGCAACCCTAGACATTTTCATGTTTGGACTCAATGATACTGACATGTTTTAAATATGCTAGATGTTATGTTTAATATTTCAAATGACTTTAATCCAGGAGCTTTTATCTTGAATTAGTATTTCATGCTTGTTTGTAGATTTTAATGATTTTTTTAAAACTAAGTCATAAAAAACTTGTAATATCGTAATGTCATACTTTACGAAATTTGGATGAGGAATTATAGGTCTTATTAGTACCTTAAAAATGATGTATCAAACGACCCTATATGATTCGAGATAACAAAGTTATCAACATTTTGCTTTAGTTTCCACTTGTATTTCCAACATTTTGACGCGTACTTATAATCCCCTTTAGTACTTTCAAAATGATGTATCACACAACCCTACTTGATTCTAAAAAACAAAGTAATGTACAAAAATGTCAATTTTGTATAGCCCATTTTTCGGGTTTTCGTCTACCTACGCCACAATTTTGATGGTCTTATCAGTACCTTTAAAACGCGGTATCAAGCTTGAGAATCGGTTAAGATATAAAAATAGTTAAAATGGAAGCTTCCAGAATTAAAGCGCTAGCGCCATCTGTTGTTGACCAATTAAAATTCTGTTAATGGCGGTTTTTAGAAGTCAGATAGACATTTAAAATGAACTATCTCATGCCCATTCAAATTATAAATAAATATTTAAAAAAAAAACCATAAAAATAATAAATACTAAAATTTAAAAAAAACTTGTAAGAAAAACTAAGAAAAATAAAACAAAATTAAATAAAACTTCTTAGTAAAAAATAAAGCATATAATTAAAGAAATAATAGTAAACAAAACCCCAAAGAATTGTAAAACTACATTTATACTACCGATTAAGTTCAACAATTCTGTACATTCTTTTACCAGAATTGAAATTATTGAGACAGAGTCTAGGGATTTTATCGCCTGACTGTCTGCGCAGTTAGCCACAGATGAGGCTGTCAGTACCAACAGATTATCCTCTTATAGCTCTAGTAATGGAGTATACCTCACCTTGAAAGACCGTGCAGAAGTCTGGGAGTCTGAACGACTTGTTGAAGTTAGAGTCCCGAATGTGATAGCCTGAACCCCCTGTTTTTGAGCCATCCGTAAAGACCCTCTAATCATATCCTTGTTCCGTAAAACGCTTTAGCTTGTAGCTTTTTTGGAAAGATTACCCGTTTTTATCCCGAGTATATTGAGAATTTTGGAGTGAGCATATAGCATCTCCATCCATTGTTTTATCGACGTGAGTCTGATTGCAGCATTAGCAGCCAAGTATTTGGAGAAAGCTTCACTCCTGGGGATTGCTAACATAGCTAGTATCGTAACAGTGGGTCCTCATTGCTCCTGTTATGCCGATACACTGCGGACAACTTTATCCAGTTTCCTACAGCTCCTCTTTACCAAGGTTGCTGTCCACTATACGACGGCCGAATACATAAGTATAGGTCTAAAGAATGCAATGAGAATGACGTTTGCCTTCGGTATTGTAGGTTGTTCCCGTAGATGAAGACCTTGTATCATCTGAAGCGCTCCTGGGAACTGAAGATGGGGGCTAGGTCGGTCTCGTTTTTATCCACGATCCCAACCTTATGATCCTGGAGATTCAGGAGTTCGTTTAGAGGCATTTGATCTATAAATCTTACAATGCCTTGAGCGCTTTTCTTGGGGCCACTTAGTTGTGAGAATATACTTCCCCTTTTTTTCCTCGAAGATGTAGGACGTTGCTCGCAATTGACTCCTCGTACTTCCTTAGGAAGAAGTTGTCGTGTCGTAGATCCTACATGTACACTTCATTTTCATAGAATTAGCTTAAAAATTAGAAATCTCCAAAAAATATTAGGTATGTAAGGTCTGAACTATATATGCAATGTCCAGCTAATAGTTAATAACAATGAAAAGAATCTAGCAGTCGTAAGAATAACAAAAATAACATTTCTGTGTTAGCTGCAATTACCGACAGTAAATTTCATGTTGTCATTTATTAACGATTGATGGACTGATTTATTGATTGAATTGCTGTTGGATTGATTGACTCATCTACTAATATATTGATAAACTGAATGGATGGATGGGCTGATTATTTCATCGGTTGATGGACTAATTGATTAATTGAAAACTCATGTTGGGATGGAATTATAAAATACTTGATCAATGAAGTTTTGTATATAATTATTGTTTGGCTGATTAATAGGTGGATGGATGGATGAACTGATCGGTAATTGATGTATTGACTGACTCATGTACTGATTGATGAACGAACTGATTGATTTGGATGGATGAGATTTATTACTTATGTATTGATTTTTTGATGCACTTGTAATTGTTTTATGTAGCTGTTGTAGAAACAAAGTTAAGCAGGACAGAAAGAACGAAATCATTCGCCCTAAATTTGTGAAGTCCGTACTTTATCTTTAAAAATGGGATGTAAAACATTTGTTAGTTTAAACTATTGTTATTGTACTACTCAGGAAATGATTTAAATATCTAATAAACACTAAGAAGTCTTGAAATAAAACAAAACTAATTCTTCTTAACTTTCTTTCAGCCTGTTATGAGAAGAATAAAGTCCGACTCTGCCAATATAGAGCAACGAGCTACTCAACTTGGTTTGGAGATTAGTGCTGGTTCCCCGATTATCATTTTACCTCTTAGCTACGAAAGTAATCAATTAATTGTTGCTGATCTTGGTGAATTTTCACTTAAAAATAGCTTTCACTTGTCAAGCGATCCATTTGTGATAAGTAAAAAGACGGAAAGTACGGCTCCCGATGTGATATTAGATGTAATGCAAGTAAACTTAGTTAACACAAACCTGTTCACTGGTGATCGATTGCTGAAAAACGAACATAGTTCAAAATACGAGGATGCTTCATTAGACATGGAAAGCTATTTTGTGATGAAAAAGAGTAAGAGTTTGTTCGAAGAAAAAAGTCATTTGATGGTGCAAGTGGAGAGGAATTTGGACTCCGGAAACAACCATTCCTGTCCTGATATAAGTGTTCAGGGAACTCTATCGAGGTTACAAGGTGTTGTGAATTTGGAGCAATATAAATTGATTCGAGGTTTTTTGTCTTACAACTTGGGGGAAAACACCAATGACATTTTCGTCAATAACTCATTCAGTTTGGCAGACAGTCGAGTGAACTTGAATTCCACTTTGACCATTGAGGTGAGTCATTTTTAATTGTTTTAATTTAAATTACATTGGACCTAACATTCACAGAAATTACCAGATAAACTGGTATGGAACAACATGTCCATAAATCTAGATTTAGAGGATGTGGCTGTGAGCTTAAAATGGAATGACTCTCCATCGCCATCCGAACGAAAGTCCTTAGCCTGTATTAACTTTATAAAATCATGTTTGAAAATTGATTCCTTCACCGATGGTTCTCAAGATATCGATTTGGTTTCTCAGGAGATTCTTATAACTGACTCGAGGTTTACGAAAACCTCTACTAATCGAGCAAATGTGTTTACCAAAATTTTGCAACCAATCAAAAGTGATGGCAATGCAAATCTCGTTCAAGCTGAAGTTCACAGTAGGAGAAGAGACGACCATTCCAAGTACACAATACTTTTGAACAATATGAGAGTTATGGCGATCCTTGACTGGCTGGAAAACATGCAAGAGTACTTACTTCAAAATGCCGAGCCTCCTTCTTCTCACTCTTTCAAAAGCTTCGATATTACTCAAAATGTTGAAGCTGAACCAATTGTCAACAACACTATGGAAGTTATCTTGAACATCACTAATTCTGAACTTGTTTTCGTTGAAAAGACTGATGTTTTTGATACCAATGCGGTTATTTTAAAGGTGAGTTTTTTTTACTTTATTTGGCTGTTGTTTCATTTTCTTCTCGAATGCGTTAGAGAAATATTTAAATTATATGCAACAAAAATCATATCATCTTTTTTTAAATTCTTTCTCATTTTACAACTGTAATTTGGTTGAAAACTTTTTTAAATTTTTTTTTGTAATTTAAATATTTTGATAAATAGGGAAAATCAGTATTTCGACAAAATTTCTCTTGGCGATTCATGATTAAATAACCAATTCATTTTTTTAAAACAAAACCAGCCTGTAAAATTATGTAAAGTAAAATTTCGGGATATTGGTTTTAATGTTATATGCGCAAACATATTATTGCGTTTTGGAAAAATTTTATAAATGTATGATTTAATTATTTTTTTTGACTGTCCTTAAGAATGTTTCATTTTTAAAACGAGTGCTTTTTTGTAAACTTATATTATCATTCACTTATATTATCAAAATTAAATATTATTTTTAATATTAAAATTATACTTAGAGATTTTGTTTTTTTTTTTTTTTTTTAAGAATTTTTTTTGTGCCAAAAAAAAAAAACTTAAAACATGTCTTTAAAAATCTAATAATT
>JXPG01031281.1:16960-27992 GCA_001015175.1 Megaselia abdita
CAAACAAAAAAATTAGAAAATAATCGTTCTTTTTTTATGAAATCTTCTTAATTNCAAAAAAATTAGAAAAAAATCGTTCTTTTTTTATGAAATCTTCTTAATTTCATTAATTAAAAGACTTTTCAGAAGAATTTTTTGAATACATTTAAAGAAGTTGATTTTTTAGACACAAAATATGTGGAAAAAATGGTTTCTTTTTTCTTAATTTAATAAATTAAAAGACTTTCTAGAGCCAATTTAAAGAAGGTGAATTTTTAACACAAAAAACAATAAACGTTTTTCACAAAACTTAAAAAAAAAAATTAGTTCGTTTTTTATGAAAATTTATGAATTTAATCATTAAAAATATTTTTTAGAAGAAAAGTTTTGTTGAAAAGCCAATTTAAAGAAGTTGAAATTTAAATTAAAAGATTTTTTATAGAAGAAAAGTTTTATTAAAAACTTAATTTAAATAAGTAAAAGAATTAAAATGAAGAAAAATGTATTTCATTTATTCAAAATTTAATAAATTAATATATTTTTTAGAAGTTAGGGGTGGTATAAACTATAAATTTTGATCGGATATGGGTATCATTACGTTATCGACTTCAAAAATTATAAGGTTATTTAATTTTTTTGATAACGAAAATGTTTGTTTTTTAATATGGAATTCAACAAATTTTGAAATAAAAATTATTCAAAACTAATAATAAAAAATTAATTCAGTTATTACTTATCATAATCAAAATATAAATTTCTAATATTAACAAAATTTAGAAATATAAATTTGAAAACTTAAAATAAATATAAATACTTTGTTTTAAAATAAAACATGTAATTCAAGAACTTAGAAATGAATATTTGAAAAGTTGAAAATAAAAATTTTAAAGCAAATAAAAAGTAATGACTCATTTTTTATCTTATTTTTTTAAATTTCAAAAATATAAAATTTAAACATTTTTAAAATTATAAAAAAAACTGTAATTTTAAGTTATTATATTTTGTTAATCTTATACAACTTTTTTTTATGAAAGAAAACAAAATTTCCAAGAAAAAAGTTTTGAATAATTAATCATCAGTAATCTTGAAAAAATTATGGAAATTAATTTAAGATATCTGTAATTTTAGTTTATACAAAAATATTAAATTATATATATAGAATGAACAAAAATATATTCTTGCTTTCGGACTTAATAATTGTTTCTATAGTAAAATGATGTAATATATCTTAAGCATTCAAGTTTTAAAAATATTTGAACATTTTGAGGTTATAATTACTTGAGAAAACTAGGTCAATCAAATTTAAATATTATTTAAATAGCAATTTAGAAAAAAAAAAATATTTATTGATTTTAATGAATTTAATAGTTGTAAAAAAAGAGATTTTGGAAAAAAATGTTTTGAAAAGTTTAAGAATAATATTTTTTTGTAATTACCTTATTAAGTGAAGTCTTAACTAAATTTTTAAAAAGAAGTATGAAANAAATAATATTTTTTTGTAATTACCTTATCTTAACTAAATTTTTAAAAAGAAGTATGAAAAATTTAATGTTTTTTAATATTTGAATGGTTTAGGATTTTATTTATTATTTTTCAAATACAAAATTCAAAGTTTTTTTTTTTTNTTTAATAGTTGTAAAAAAAGAGATTTTGGAAAAAAATGTTTTGAAAAGTTTAAGNGTGAAATTTAACAACAAAAATATATTCCTTACTTTATAAAATCATTAAATAATATAACAAGTTGATGCAGTCCATGATCACATCATAGAATAACCAAATATTCAATTATCAGAAACTCTAAATTTATAAATATTTCATGTGATTTTCAAGAGAATTCCAAAGAATTGCAAAAATTGTTGTCTACAAAAAATATTTAAATTAGACACATTTTAAAAAATTTTATTTAATGTTTCCAATAATTTTATTATTTTTTACTCCATTTTGAAAGGCTTTCTAAATTTCAACATTAATGTTATATATTGAACAAAATTATTTTATTTTTAAATAAGAAATGAAAAGAAATTATATTTTGAAAGAATTAAATTTATCAACAAAACTCAATATTAAAAAAACAATATGAAACCAACATTCAATAATCACAATAACCTCCTTCTACTAAAACCTTTCTTTCCTTAGAGCACGACGGTTTTCTCATATAAGCCAAGTGATACTATAAAGCCTATGTCAGTGAATCTCAATCCCCTTGAAGTATTTTCATGTATCCTGGGATATGAAGACGAGACAGCACTCTCTATTATCGACCCCATCACGGTCAACGTCGATCTCAAAGAAAACAAGATTGAACTTCAGCTCCAAAAACAGCTTTGCATTCGGTTATCATACCATGACGTAAAGATGTTTACACGAATGATGCAATCACTTCCCAAGCAAACCCGGACAGCTCAGAAGAAAAAGTCTCAAGAAGAGGATGAACGTGAGGTTCTGATTTCTCGATTAATCTCGCTGGGTTTCAAGAGATCAGATTGTATTCAGGCTTTGGATGAATGTGGTGATCAATTGGATGATGCTGCAATCTGGTTAACCAAATCGAAAGCTTTGGCCAGCAGCTCTACCTCTAACAACAAAATTATGGAGATTCACGCTATTGCAATCAACGCGTTTTGCATATCACTTTGTATCATTGATGATTGTAAAGATGCTGATGTTCCGCTTTTGGAGCTGTCCATGTCGCAATTGGAATTTAAACAGGAACTAAATAGACAGGTTTTCTCTTTGTCTGGATTTTGCGCTGGTCATCTGAAAGCCATCATAGCTTCTGATTACTACAATCGACATCTCAGTGGTTGGGAACCTGTGATAGAGCCTTGGGAATGCCTGGCTGAATGGAATTATAGTATGGGACATTCTGGGAACGCCGGAAGCCTCCTTAACCTCAAGATCGCTAGTGAAAAGCTCCTTAAATTCAATTTAACAAACACTCTATTAGATCTTTGGTCTATTGTAAAGAACAACTGGACATCAGATTACTACGGAGGCACCTCGAGCCAGGTTGTTCAAAGTCCCACTAGTGCTGGATTCAAACGAAGAACACCATTTGTCCCATTTGCTTTACGAAATGACACTGGGGAAAAGTTGACTTTCAAGATCCTCCTAACACAACCAGGAGGTGTCACTAGCACTGAAACAGCTAGTGGAAATATGATCACGGATTGGATTGAGGTAACTCCCAACCAAATAATTCCTTTCGCTTACGGTCAGAAGTCCAAACTTCGTCATATGGACTCTCACAAACTAAATCTCCATCAAATTCTTGTGAAAATAGGGGGATGGAATGACGTGGGTCCTGTTTCTATTGACAAAGTAGGTGTTTTCTTCAGACATGCGCGTGTTATTGACGACAAGTTATCTAAAGCGAGGATCGTTTTCGACATTTCTCTCAAAGGCTCCGCTCAAAAAATGATTACTGTTAGATCAGCGTTGAAAATCATAAATCAATTAGATAAACCAGTGATTATTAGCCTCGAACCTTATACACAAAACTTAGATGCCAAAAAGAACATGTCAGCGACCATTCTATCATCAGATACCTACCACATCCCATTGAGTTGGGTAAACTCAAATATTTATTTCAAACCGAAAACAGACTGTTCTCTAGATCAAGAGAATGGAAATGTAAGTCCCATTCACTCGAAAACTTTCACAACAAATATGAACTACCAACAAAACGAGCACTTTGGGAAAAATTACAAGTTCACAGCTAAGCCCATAACTTGGTTTCTGGAGAAGCAGGAAGAAGTTCTACAAACGCAACAGTACTGTAGAGCAGTGAATGGTAATAAAAACGACTCTTTCAACTTGCTCTGTGTATTAAGAAGGGAGGGCTTCCCTCAAAGGGATCGATATCCAGGTCATTCTATAACCTTGATCCCTCCTCTTCGCATAACGAATTTACTATGCTGTGATCTAACCTATGAAAGTTCATCCAACGGTCAATCTCAAGGAAGAATTTCATCTTCTGAAACTGCCAACATTTACGATGTGAGTCTAGAATCAGATATTGTCCTCAGGATAAGTCTAGACAACTATAAAAAATCGGTTCCTTTGACTGTTCCAATGGGATTCATAGGAATAGCGGAGCCAAAATTACGCTTGATTGACATTCTAGACAGAGATCTCCACTTGAGAGCATCCATCCACTCGATCAAAGGAAATGGAATAGAAATATTCATCAGTGCGCCATTTTGGTTAGTCAACAAAGCCGGTCTACCTTTGGTCTTCCGACAGGAAGGTTGCTCCAAAGCAGCATCCGGACAATTTGAAGAACACGAAACTGCCAGAGTTGTAACTCCTTTGATGTTTTCCTTCTCCGACCCCGACGCATCTCCATCTCTAGAAATTCGATTAGGTAATTATCTTATATATGCATATAATATTTAAATTATTTGGTCTTGTCTGACTGTGTGTTTCTCATTGAAATGAAGAAAATTGGCTAGATTTGTTGAGCTTTTCAAATGAAAATTAACATTTACGAACAGCGTGGAAGTTGGGTGTTCTACGATGATGGTAAGAAGAATACATATTACATATTTGTATTCACGAAGTATAATCCAAGCCAACATATCCGTATTTCCCCTTGAATGGGATATTGTCCGAAATAACGAAGCCTAATTCTTAGTCCTTTACTAGAAAAGATGCTAGCACTTTCGCCTTCCAATCTGACGGTTCTGAGTTCAATCCTCAGTGCAGACGTCAGTATTTTTCGTAAGAAATTTTCTTTCGTGTGAGTCGGATATACTAGATCTTTGATTAGATCCAGCCAGTAGATCTTCTGTTTCATTACCATTAATCTTCGAATGCCCTGGTACCCACATTTACTATCTACATTTACATTTACTACCGATTAGGTTTAGCAATTCTTTACATTCTTTTACCAGAACTGAAGTTGTCTGTACGATCTGTTGAAGTTAGAGTCCTGAATATGACAGCCCGCACGCTTGGTAAAGACCCTCCAGTCATATCCTGGGANTAATCCTCCTTGCGGGGTTCCTCTGGTTGCATACNTCTGTACGATCTGTTGAAGTTAGAGTCCTGAATATGACAGCCCGCACGCTTGGTAAAGACCCTCCAGTCATATCCTGGGAGAGTATCATCACTGTTAGTTAATACCACCTTGTAGCTTTTTTGGAAAGCGATGTTTTCAACGCATCCAGATTACCCTTTTTTATACCGTTTACATTGAGAACTTTGATTGCAGCATTACCTGCCAAGTATTTGGAGATACCTTCACTGAGAATTGCTAACAATGTTATTAAAAGCCCTCTCTTTATCCAAGAACGCTGCTAACGTAAATTGAGTTTGCTCAATGGAGGTCTCAATCCTCTTAACTATCTCATGTAGAGCTGTTTCCATCGATTTTCCCTTTATATAGGCGTGCTGACTGCCAGAGATAATATCCTCTCTGAAGTGACTTCTTATGTGTATGTCTAAAATCCGCTCAGGTTCCTTAAGAACAAATGAGGATAGGCTTATTGCTCTATAGTCCTTGGCTTTGAAGTTATTAATCCTTCCTGCTTTAGGTATAAACACGAAGTTTACTTGCTTCTGTAGCTTCTAACTGTAATAATATGAGTTATACATCTCTAACTCACTCTCATTCTGTGCTCTATTATCGACTCCTCCTTACCCTTATCCTCATCTATCTAGGGGGTATAATACCCCCTTTGCTGGTGTCCACCCGCACATCATGAGTGCCGTCAGACCTTTCTTTGTCGATCGCAAGGTCACCAGGATAGCTCTTCTAAGAAGCTTCCAATTACTCATCGGAGGAACATCCGAATTCTGAGCTTGGAGGATGGTGAGCGCCATCTGGCTGCACTCCTACAACCTTGAGATCCTGCATTAGGAGTTTGCTTAGAGGCATCTGATCTATAAATCTTACCCTGCGTTGATCGCTTTTCTTGGAGCCACTGGGTTTTGAGTGGTTTTCCTCCTCTCCTCGAAGATGTAGGAACGTCGCGGCGTTGCTTATTCTCCCCTTTACCCGAAGCGTAGTGAGACCGGGTTTTCTTCCCTGCACCCTCGCTAGAAGGCTTCTTCATACCTGAGCCAGAAGTAGAAAACTCTTTATTATCCAGAGTCTCATACTTTTTTATGGTATCCAGAACCCCCTCACTACCGTTCACAATTGACTCCTGGTACTTCCTTAGGAAGAAGTAGATCCTCCCTTCTCTTACTTGCGACTTTACCCGTCCGAGGGTTGGGCCTTTCTTTGAAGGTGTTACTCTTCGCAACAATGTACAAACAGGAGAGTTGACAGAAATACCGTGCAGAAGCTTAGCAGTCTTTACAAGTGTTAAACTTGACTGACATATCCATCCAGATCTATAGAATATCTTAATTTCATGTGATCGATCGAAGCGATGTATGAGTCCACGTCTCCGGCTCTAAATTCATATTCTTTCCCATTATAAGAAGGACCAAAGTGTTTAATTTTCCATTGCCCCTACTGCTCACACTACTTAGTCGACTTTAAGGTCCTAATATGTAGATTTTCTAGAATCTGAGCCATGGATCTGGAGGGAAGTCAGGACTTTAGCCTTCCTTTGTATTAGAGGCAACACTTCCTTTTCTCTGTTCAGGGCGTTTTAACATAGTATCACCACAATGTCCATTCACGAATCTTGTTGCAAGCCTTCCTGGCTAAGGCCGATCAAAGTCTCTACTCGATGAATTGCGCTTCCATCTCCGTCTCATTCCCTTTTGTAATTTACTTTGTCGAATTCTCTGTCTAGTATTACTGTTTCGACAAGTTCAACTCTCACTCCAATTAATGCCCCTAGCAGTAGTCAGATGATACTGAGACGGTATTGTCCTACTAGATCATAGTTAACCGAATTAAGGCCACCACAGCGAGTTGATCTCCATGTGCGAGGATCCACAGTACTTTCAAAATATGGACCGACGCGAGGGAACACAATTTGCTCAATTTCGCCCAAAATATTTNGTTGCCCCTAGCAGTTACACCCAATAGTCAGATGATACTGAGACGGTATTGTCCTANAATGCCCCTAGCAGTAGTCAGATGATACTGAGACGGTATTGTCCTACTAGATCATAGTTAACCGAATTAAGGCCACCACAGCGAGTTGATCTCCATGTGCGAGGATCCACAGTACTTTCAAAATATGGACCGACGCGAGGGAACACAATTTGCTCAATTTCGCCCAAAATATTTATTCGCTTTAGTTGTTCGATTTAAGATTATGCGGTCTTTTAATTGTCAGGATTTAAATTGTTTTTTGTTTTATTTAAATATTTTTGAACTTGAAACCTATATAATTTCCTGTGCAACTGATAAAAAATAAACTAAATAAATTTCATAATAAATCCATTTAGGCGATCGCTATGGACCTAACCCTTCTTGGTGCAGGAGTCTAAGTCTTTACAAAGACATTGTTCAGCGTCAATTGAAATCAAGTAATTCTAATGAAAACTTTGAGATCGGAGTGGAAGTTAGAAGAGGCAGAGGACGATACTCTAGAACCAGTGTAGTCACATTTTCACCAAGATTCCAACTGTACAATAGAAGCTCATATAAGCTACAGTTTGCTCAGAAATGCTTTGTAGGGAGATCAACTGACACAATCATTGACGCTGTCCCTGGTTGTCATTTCCCTTTCCATTGGCCAAGGTCTGACTTGGAACCACTTCTTTGTGTTCGTCTTGCGGATATTCAGAACTGCAACTGGTCCAGTGGGATCCCAATTTACGAAGCCCAAAGTCTTTACATAAATATTAGAAACGATTGCGGGGAAATGCACTTTTTGAGGCTGGAAGTGTTACTGCAAGGAGCCACTTACTTTCTTCTCTTTGGTGATGCACATGCCTTGCCACCCCCAATTAGATTGGACAACTACTCTGAAGTACCAGTCAACTTTTATCAAGAATTCAGTCGCTACAGAACTACAATAAAGGCGCACTCTTCTTTATCGTACGCTCTTGATGATCCGATGGGTCATCAGTTTCTTCAGATAGAAGCTCCCGATGGACATTCCTACAGTTTTGCATTGGGAAACTTGAACCAAGCTGTTAGTTTAACATATTCCAATTTCATCTACATTTGCTTCAAGGGCACTTTCAACTCTCCATCGATCAGCGAAAACCTTTACATGAGCACAGATTATTATATCGAAAGTCAGCATCTGGTTCTGGAAGTCTTAAGCGATAAAAGGGTTGTGTTGGCGAGAAAACGGGCTGGTGATAGGTCTCAACTTTGGCTCATGAACTCAAATGGTCAACTAGAACATGAAGGTTCCTCTCCACCTATAGAAGTTGGCAGTAAAGCGAATTCCCCTCGTCTGGTCTTGGATTTAGAGCGCGCTCCAAACCCTAACGATTATACAAACCTAACTGTTCGTCCTCCAAACAAACAGAGACAGCACACACAAGCGTGGAGATTCGAAAACAATAGGCTTATGTGTGCTCATTCGAGCATGTGTGTCCAAGCTAGAGGAGGTATTTTTGGACTTAAGCCAGGGTCTGATGCAGTTCTCGGGCGAATAGAGTCAGAT
Source organism: Megaselia abdita (assembly GCA_001015175.1). NCBI lineage: Eukaryota > Metazoa > Arthropoda > Insecta > Diptera > Phoridae > Megaselia > Megaselia abdita. The sequence continues at coordinate 25,471 of JXPG01031281.1, forward strand.
ACAAGAACTAGAACCAACGACAGCATTCCAATCGAACAGTTTATTGATAGACAAAAATTTAGACCAGGATCAGGTCACTTGGAGCTCACAATGCGAATGGACGGACCTATCAAAACTATCCAAATCAAAGATGTTAAATACAGCTGCAATGATCCTCTTCCACCTGATCCAAACTGGAAACATGCTTCATCTTTTGTGTTGAACTCCAACAGACGGTCATCTCTGCTAAGACCAGTAAAATCTTCATTCATTGATGAGTTTTATGTGAGTATTTTTTTAACGTTTTTAATTGTATTAATTTAAATAATAGAAATCTCAAACAAAACAAATTTACAAACACAAGAAAAATAATACAATTTCATGATTTTGTAATTTCCAGATTAAACTTAATTTAGCTCAAGGACTGGGAGTTTCTGTGATATCTCGTACACCGTGCGAGGAATTGGCTTACATTTCTTTGGAACAGATTTCCATGGAAGTTATTGTTACACCTCTAGTGCGATCAATAGACCTACATGTTGGTGACATGCAAATCGATAATCAAATCTTGGATACTCAATGTCCGATCTTTCTCTATACCATGAAGTCTCCATATGAAGAGGACAAACAGTCAGCATTGGTCTTCAATGCGAAGCTTTTGCCAAGCCCTAATGAGAATGCTGTGATGTTCGAAAGAGTGATTCTTAGTATGAAACCATCAATATTATTCATGGAGGAGAAGTTCATATTAAAAACTGCTTTATTTTTTGGACTTGGATCTGGACATAATTCTGCATCTAGCTTGGCCGATGAGTCAGAGTATGAAGCTCAACAGTTTACTACAAAAATATTGTCTGCTAATGCTAAAAGATATTACTTTGAGGATCTTCAGTTAAGCTCTACTAATGTGAGTATATTTTGAAATTTAATGTTTCATATTCTTTCATTTCCAAATAATATTTTAACAAAATATCTCAATAATTAAAAAAGTAAGACAAGAAAAAATAGAATTCCTAATATTCCCTTACAAAATAATATATCTTCCATTTTGCGGTATTTTTTCATACAATATCCATGGAACCTTTCAACAAGAAATTTAAGACTGATTTTAGAAACTAAATTGTTTTTGCTGAGATAAGGGCGTTCAAATAAAACTGCAAAATTCAAATTTATAGAAATCGCGATATCTCACAAATGGACGCTTGTTTGTGAAAACTCAATAGCTACAATGTCAACAAGCTGAGCTTTGAAAAAAAAAGAATTGCAATTCTTGGCTTTTTTTCTATTAGATAGTTATCTAAATTGATGCCATCCACAATGTCGTAGTTCGTAGATCTGCCAAACCAGTAACCTGGTTCTTAAAAAAAAGATCCATTGCTGTAATCTATTAAGTAAATGAATCACATATTGAAATGACAATTTTACCCACAAGGCAAGGGCAGCATATGCTATGGATGGGTCTGATAATGGCTTTATAAATCCACATTAACTTGATGGGTGATAAGCTCCATTTCCAGAAAGTTGACAGTTCGCGAGAGATTTTGTACTTAACATAAGATATTAACAACAGCTTTTTATCCAGAATTATTCCCAAATATTTAAAATCTTCTGATAGTTGAAGAGCTACGCCTTTCAGAACTTGAAGAGTAAAACNGGGTGATAAGCTCCATTTCCAGAAAGTTGACAGTTCGCGAGAGATTTTGTACTTAACATAAGATATTAACAACAGCTTTTTATCCAGAATTATTCCCAAATATTTAAAATCTTCTGATAGTTGAAGAGCTACGCCATTCAGAACTTGAAGAGTCAAACCCGACATTATTCCGAGAGGATGATTTTTCAGTGCTGATTCGCGGATATGTAATTCTCCGATTTTTTCTAGACCTTTAAGCTTGAATGATTCCAAGCTAATAGGTTTAAAACATTTGGGTTGAGTGTATTCATCTTTCCCGGCTCTCAATTTTCTCCATGTAAATGGTGAAAACCCAAGTCAAAGCAAGCTCTGGAAATAGGTTTCACATTTGGAAGTATAAGGGCAATTCCTTCTTGGAGCAAGGCCGAGAATTACTGCCTCTGCTTTTGACTCAGTGTCGGTATGGAATCAACCAAAAGAAGCAGCTAAATTCTTAAATCTAATTGAAGATTCAGAAGATTAAAGTTGTAATAAAGCTACTACAACAACAACTCAATGTAGGTACCATCAGTCTTTTTAGACAATCCAGCTTGGCAGTCGGATCTTTGATATCGATGAGGGTGCTCATCCAGAACTTTCCAATTAGTAATTGGTACATGACATCTTTGAGACGGCAACGTAATATCAATCACTTCTTGTGGTTGTAACAAAGGCTGGTTTAGATCCTACGTTTTGTATGTTCAGACCAGAAGCTACAATGAAATTAAATAATTGAATTCCTCTTCTGTTGCTTTTTGTACTACCCCAGATTGTGTTCTGAAAGTTCACAACATAAAAGAAGTCCAACACCTGGACTTTCACTATAGTTTATAAGCTTAATAACATTCCTTGAAGGTGGCGGAAATTATGA
>JXPG01031303.1:6495-17618 GCA_001015175.1 Megaselia abdita
AAAAAAATAATAATATAAATAAATATAGTTGTTTTTTTAAATAAAAATATTTTTAAAATTTGAGTTACAATAATATTAATCCTAATCAAAATGTTTAATCTTATGAAATTCTAATATCTTAAAAATAAGAAAATAAATATTTAAAAAAACTTAAGATAAGATTAAGATTTTTTTCAAAATTAAATATGGATAATAAAATAATTAATTTAAAAAATATAATATATATAATAATATATTTTTTAAAATATAAAAAAACAGCAATTTAAAACAGTAATAATTTTTGTTGTTAAAATTAATTATTTATATTTTTCAAATTTATATCTTTAATTTATATCTATAAGATATTTTAAAATTTTGTTTTTATTTAATTCCTTTTTTTAACATTTGTTATTTACTATTAATTTTTAAGTTTGATTGTAACGATTTTGTTAGATTTTTCTTCTAATTTAATTTTATTTAGTATTTTTCATTTATTTTTAATGTTTAATGATTATATTTGTTTTTTTGTTTGTATATTAATGTTATTTGTTTTATTATTAAATCTTTATTTTATTTTATGTTTTTTCTTTGTTAATGGTTGTTGGTATTTTATTCGTTATTTTCTTTATTACTTAAGCTTTCTTGTTGTATTTTTAAGTTTTCTTATTTTTCTGTTTAACTTTGGTTCGTTTTGAAGCTTTTTTTGTAAATTTTTGAAATTGATTTAATTTTGTTATATTTTTTCTTTTTAACTTTTGAATATTTTTAGATTTTATTCTTTCTTAATCTTAATGTTTGTTGGTTTTTGAAGTTCTATATAGATTTTGATTTGCGATTCCAAATTTTATAATAATTTATTAGCTTTAGACAGTTATTTTTTAAAAAAGAATAAGCAGAGAATACTTCCAGAATCCTCTCAAAATTACCTTTCCACAATGCCCATATTGCATATAACCGTGATTATTGAGACGTTTCTGGAATCTTGGAAACTTTTCTATCTCTTTCGCAAAAATCAATTTCTTAAAGCTTCTACACTATCCTCAATGTTCAACATTCAACGATACCAAATCACATATAACAATTTTCTTGGACACGGAACTATTTCTGAAATTTTGGAACTTATTCTCATCCCAGAAATCAATTCTGAGAATACTTTCAGACTTCTTTCAATTTAACATTCAACTTCCTTAGTAATTTCGTAAAAAAAACGTAACGTAAACCGTAACGTAACGAAAAGTAGCCTATTTTTATTTCCTTAGCAATTTTGTAAAAAACGTAACGTAAACCTTAACGTAAAGCAACGAAAAGTAGCCTATCTTCTATTTCTTGTGTGTGTGTGTTTTTTTTTTTTTTTTTTAATATAACCATGTTATCAAAACATCTAGAGACAAAACTGAGACACTTATTTACTCAGGATGTCTCAGCTTAAAATTTATCATGATGTCCAAAATACGTAGGCAAATTCTAAAAAGACGGACGAAAAGTGCTCTTTAAAACATCTTTAAAAATATTCATTCTGCATCTACGAAAATTCGAATTAGTTCAATCACCTAATACTTTAATTAGACTATTATCAAATAAAATCAATTTATCTGGTATCTCTTTCTGACCCACATAATATCCTCATTTTTGTAGTATTGGATTGAAATGTGTTTTGAACCGAAAATAACAAGTAATTCAAACTAAACCAACCGACTAACTATTCAAAACTGAAGCCAAAGATTGTTTATTGTATAGCTTGGATATTATTTGAACATTTAAAATTTATTTTCTCATTTACATTCAAATATTTACGTATCTGCTTTTCATTCAGGAAATAAATGAGAAAATGTTTCCTGAGGTTTACTGATTGAATTTTAGTATCTATTATAATTTCTATTTCAATATAATATTTATACATATGGTTGGTATCGGGTCTGGGATGAAATAATATTATTCTTAGAACGATTTTGAGTATTGATTGGTGAGATGTGCTTTTATAGAGCAGGATTAAATGTTTGATTGTTTGTTTTTTTTGGAAAAGTGGGAATTCAAAGAGATGAAAATTAATTTGTATAGAACTTCAAAACCAACAAATATTATTACATTAAACAAAACTAAAAGTTAAAAAATACTTAAGAAAAGAAATATAAAAAATATTTTAGATAAAAAAAAATAATAAAATAAAATTATAAAAACAAGTAATTATAAAAAATATTAAAAATAAAGAGGATATATAAACCATCCATGAGGAACAAAATACCCTTTAATATTAAAAGTATACACACAAAAATACGAAATACCTTGAATTTAAAGAAAAAAGCAAAAAATGGGCAAATAAAAACTATAGACAAATTATATATCTTAAAATAGCAAAAATTAAGATTCTTAAGAAACAAAAAATTATTGTAATCTCTTATTTATTAAAAAAAAAAACTGGTAAAAGTTAACAATATTTAAGATTTATTTTTGGTAAACTGAAGATTTATTTTTGAATTGATTTCTATTGTTTAGATATTTTTTTTTTTTCAGAATTCCATAAATAATTTTTTTTTTATATTTAATTAATCAATTTGTAATATTTTAAATAAAAATATTACAATTTTAGTGTAATATTTTTAAAGATATATAAATATATACATTTTTTAAAGATATATATATATATATATATATTACAATTTTTGTGTATAGGAATAGGAAAAAAAAATCAGCTCAGACCTTATTTTAAAGAATTAATTTCATTTTTTTTTTGTTAATTTAATAAAATCTCCACAATTTGGAATCTTATTGAAATTAGTTCTAATTCAACATTTTTTTAATTATTTGTAATGCTCTCAAAATATGTAATTTTTTAATTTCTTCTGAAAATGTTGTTAATGTTGATTTAATTCTTAATCATCTTTTTAATTCATAACTTTTCTTAACATTAAAAATATCATCAAATTTAAAACAGTTTTCCATTTTAATTATTAATAATTAATTAGTGTAATTATTTAAAACAAAAATCTAAGCATTCTGCTTTTAAATTTTTTTAACATACCTTTTTAAAAGAAAATCTATTAAAACATTCTTAATATATAAATTTTCAAAGTTTTTCTTCTAAAATTAAAATCTAACAATATTAAAATTAAAAATAATCTTTTTTTTGTTTTTTAAATATTATTTTAATTAATTCTTGTTTTTCAATGTCTGTATATTTATTTTAATTTAAAAATGTGTTGAATTAAATTAATAATTTTATTATCCACGTTTAATTTTCTTTCTAAATTTAAAAAATATTCTTTTTGGTATATGTTAAATTTGATATTTATTTTATTTATTTATAAAAAAATAAAAATCCATGTTTTCAATTTCAATAATCATAAAGTTAGTTATGTTTAATTTCTTTAATAATATTTTTAAAAGATAAGAGTTTTATATTTTATTTTCTATATTTAATATTTTTGAAAATATATTTGCTTTAGATTTTCAAATTAAATGAAGAGCTTAAATTTTATTTGTTATGTTTTAAAATTTGGATAGGCATAAATAATTACGTTTAACAAAATAATAAATTGTTTTATTTTATAATTTTTTTTTCCATTAAAACGTATAAAAAAAATAATGAAAATGTAGATTTTTTCAGATAATCCAAAAGTTTACAAAAATCTTTTATCATATTTGTTAAACGATGTTTATGAAATTTAAATTATTAGGTTTTTTTTAAAGACAATTTGCTTTAAAAATATGATGAAATATTTTTTTTATATTATATTTTTATTTTAGTTTAAAAAATGTAATAACATTTTTCTAATGAGATTTTAAAATATTTAAAAATTGTAACATTTTATTAATAAGGATTTAATAATAAATTTGTATGATTTTTTAAGAAATTTTAGTTCTAAAAAATATAAAATATAAATACTTTTTATCTTGATATAATCTTGTGGTGTTTTACGATTCATTAAAAATGTTCCTATCTTGTCTTTCGTAGACTACATATTTGAGAGTGTATATTACACATTGAAATATGAAGAACGTTGATAACAATCAAAATGTGTATATGTTATCAGTAAAATATGTGCATCATAAACATAATATGCACTGCACAAATAAAATATGTCACACACTCAATACAATATGTATTTTAGTAATAATTATGTGTAGCACACATATTTCGAGTGTAGAAATTTCATCAAAAGAAATATGTGAATACATTTTACATTTACTGCAGTATATTAAAATATGTAGGGTACACATTTCATTTTTTCAACTGAAAATTCTAATTGTGGTTGTAAATTTAACTATATGTAGTATTTACAAAATTGTAAAATATGCAATTCATAGCAATGAAATGATCTATCAAAGCCTTTAAAATCACTAAATCCCCCACAAGTCACCATCACATTGTTAGTTAAGAACAGGAAATCCATTCATTCTCCCATTAACACATTTTCAGAAATGTAGAACTTGAAAAAGAGGACGAAATGTGTCGTCTGCCTGGAAAGAAGACACATAACACAACACCACACATTTGTATCGTCATTAGCCAGCCAGTACAGTAGGTGAGTGTATTTTCCTGTATGCCGTGTTAATGTCAGTCAGTCAAGTCAATCAGTCACCTTTTAAATAATCATGATACAGTCGTAATTATTCTAATGAAAACATTAACTACGGAAATAAAGTGCTGGATGGAGAGAGAGGGAGGAAGAATTTTGAAGACAAAGTTTCAACAGTGAAAAATGAAAAATAAAATTCTTCTCTTTTCTTCCTTAGATTTATGAAAAGGGTTGTCTAACGAGTGAAAAATGAAAATTAATGAATCTTGGAAAGAAAAACTCCATTCTATTATTTACATCTTTCTCTCGGGCTGCGAACTGGTTGTACAATGAGCTGTAAGTTTTGTACTACCAGCAACGGCAGACGAGAGGAGTTCTGTGTTCATTGTTTTTGTTTTAACTGAGCGTAACGGTCGGTGAGCTGAGCAGTTATCCTTTCGCCTGTTTAACGGCTAATTTAAATAATAACTTTTATGGATGGAAATATTCATTTATAAAAAAAATAATTTCATTCCATTCCTTAGCTTTGTTTAAGAAAAATGCAAAGCTTGTTTAGTGGAATGTAAAAGATTGGATGTGATGCTTGAATTGCTAATAGGGATGAGAAAATACTACAAGATAAACGAAAGGGTAAGCTGGAAGTGGATTAAGGTGTTTAATTGGATGTTTTATTTAATAAGTTTTGATTGTGAGGTTTTATGGATTCTAGAATGATTTTGTTGAATAAATTAATTCAGAAATCCATATATCATTATCTTATTTAAAAAATTTAAATTCGAACCAATCGTAACGACTTCTTTGTTGTTCTTCTTCTTAAGACGAGTGATTTAGCTTCCTCTTCTTCTTTTTGTATGTATTCTGATTTGTTGGCAGAATAAGACTCTTCTTGTGAAGAAAGAGATAGACACATTTTGAAAAATTGTTTTACGTATGTGTGTCGTATGCCTTACAAGCTCATGACAGAGACACGAAAAGTTGTCAAGATCAATATCCTGAGCACAGAATTCGGTCTTAGGACATGTTAAGTTGAACTGAGACCACGTCGTGTAATATTTTCTCCCAAATAAATGTTGAGGTCCGATCTGAACCAAGGAATTATCAAGCAAAATTTTACCAGAATTGATATTGTTGAGTTAGAGGTCAAAGCTTTGATCGCCGCCTGATTGTCTACGCTGATAGTCACAAAGAAGCCTGTCAGTGCCAGCAGATTATCATCTGATATCTCTAGTAATGCAGCACAATAACAGTAAAACCTCGCCTTGAAATCTTAGGGAATACCATGTATGCTAGATAACTGATAGATGGATCCATCAAATCTTAACCGAAATATATTGAAGACATTTCCCTAGACATAAACTAATCGCTCTAAACGAAATATTGGCGACATTACATGGAGCTATTCTTTGCATTACTGTAATATCCAGGTTAAAGTACTATAAAGAAGAAGGGAGTATTTGAGTTTTACAACACCTTCGTTGTTGATTCGTCATTTTTCTTCTTCCCACATTACGAAAAGAAGGAGGAACAGCTGATCGGCTCTCGCCCAATGAGTAATAAGCGAAAGAGACTTTCTCTTTTTTTTAAGAAGTTATGAACAATGTTCTTAGGGAGCTAGATCATGTTGAAAGGCCAATGGGCGATTTTCGGACAACTTAAAAACTTCAAAAGGAAGTTATGAACAGATTAGCTGATTATAGCATAGTTCTGAATGAAGAACTTTTCTTGTTAGCGAAAAGAGTATTGAAATCGATCTGGAAAGATTAGAAGTCATTAGTAAATTAGTTGTAAAATTTACTGTTGTTTTGTTTTAAGATGTTCTATAACTAGATAAATTTCCTATAGAAAGGTTAGCAACAATTTCTACAATTTTACTACTAAGTGCGGTTAGAGTCTTAGTAACTAATTGAGCTTAGTAAGATTTTCTATCGATCGACCGTTTTTTTTTTTTTAAATTTTGCTATTGCTTCACCAAAAAAGGTGGTTGAGGTCTATTTAGAAAAGGTGACATGTCCCTTTGTCGGTTTGTAATTTAAAATTTCGGCCACTAGGTGGCGCTAAGGCCCTTTCAAAACAACACGTCTTTTTAGTAAAATATGACGATTTTAATGAGTAAAATAATACTTTTTAATAGGCTTCTTTTCTTCTGTTTTTTATTCCTAGAAACTTCTCAGAATTCTTTAGCGCCATCTGTTGGTTTTCAAAATATTTTTTTTGTGCTTCATATTGTGTCGTTGCTTTGTCCAATTTTATATTTTACAAAATGTTGAGACAATTATAATTATTGATTCTTTGAAGTCATTAAAATTTGACAACTAACACACAATTCAAAAAGTTTCCAAATTGAAATGCTTAAACATTTTCTATAAAATCTAAACCAACAAAAATCTTATATATAATAATATTATATATATATTAATATTATATATGATTAAGTAAGAAAATGTTCCTTTAAAAATACATCAAGTCTCAAGAATTATTTAAAAAAAAATTGTAACTAAAGAAATTTAAAATTTGTGTTTGTTTTTCAAAGAAGTTTCCGCTTTATGTAAAAAGTTCCTAAAAAAATAATATTAAAAATATATGTTTTATAGGAAATCATAAATTTTAAATTATTTTGTTTTAATAATTAAAATCTTGTATAAACTAAAGAAAAACTTATAAAATTTTGAAATTACTCATTTCTTCATACAATTGAATCCGTAGTAATTTGTACTATTTCTGGAGATCTTTCACTGAAGACATATAGCAAAATTTACTACTGAAAATAGGAAGCATTGTCAATTGTCTTGATATTAGCAAATTTTACTACAAAAATAATTTCACTATTTATTCTTAGCGAATTTCGCTATTTATTTGTTTGTTGATTAATTATTTTATTTTTTGTGAAAGTATTTTTATTAGTTTCTTTTTATTTATTTAGTTTAATTATTTTATAGTCATTCTCTGAGTTTTTAATATTTTTGGTTTTTGAATTTATATGTATTAATTATTTTTTTTTTTTTTAAAGTATTTTTTTTTTATTAAATTAGTTTTATGATTTTATAGTCATTCTCTGAGTTTTTAATATTTTTGGTTTGTGAAATATATATGTAAGTTTTTGTTTTTTAAAATGTAAAATTGGAATTATTTGAGTTCTGTTAATTTATTAAAATATTGAGATGTTTTTTCTTTTTTTATTCTTTTTTTATTCTTATGTTCTTTATTTTGTGTTTTAATTCTAAGTATTTTTTAATATTTGTTATATATGTTTTTACTTTCTAAAGACATTTTTATTTAAGCAGTTTTATTTTTTAAGTTTTTTTAAGATTTTCAGTTATAATTTGTATTAAAATTAAAAAGTTATATAGATTAATTTAATATTATTCTTCTTTATTTTTTCTATGCCTATTCTGATCATATAACGCTCTAATCCCGACATTTTTTAAAAATATTTCACACAAAAATTGTGAATATAAATCAATATAAATTTTAAAATGTTTTAATGCAAACAAAAAACAGTTTACTTAAAAGAAAAGATAATAAAATAACTTCAATTTTCAAGAAAAAAACCAATCATAAAAATTAATCCAAACAATCACAATCAAATTGAAAGCCGGAGAACCAATAAAAAACTATTACTACAGAATCATTCGGAACGGAAGAGAAAAACCCACTATTAAACAATAATAACGATTTCCATTTCCCATACTTTCCTATCCTTCTGTATTCTGAAGGATTCCCTCTCTCGAAGTCCCAAGAGTCCATTGAGTCTATTATTTGTTAGTAGCAAGGAAACTTATGAAAATAATAACATCATAATAATTGAAGACGATTTTCTCTACGAAATTGACATTTTCCCCTAGGGAAATCTTACCGAGCAAATAAAGAGCTGAAGCAGAAATCTAAAAATCAAGTTAGTTTTAATTATTCTGAGAGAATTTTAATCATTCAATTTAAGTTTAATTCAAATAACTGAGCATAATTCGCCAGTGGAGTGTGAAGGAAATGTTTTCCTGAATCATTGGAGGTTTGTGGTTTTATGTTTTTGTTTAGTTTTTAAGTAATGTTAATGATTATATTTATCTTGACATTTAAAATAATAAAATTTAAAAAAATGTTGAAATTCAAAGACATATTATTGAAAATCAATATAATTGTTGAGTAACTTTAATTTATTATTCTTATAACTTTCAACTGAGTTTAATGAAATGCATACCATTTGTGTTTTCACTGGAAAATTCGCAACTGAAGTTATTCAAAATTAGCGATTGCACTAATAAGCTTTTAAAGGCTTTAAATTTCAAATGGAGCTAATAATATTTAGGTAATAATTTTACATCCGAACACTTTTGGCTTTTGTTCGGTTTTTAACCAATCAAAAGCTGTTTCAGTTGACCAATAGGAATAGTCTTTGTTTTATTATTTCTCTTTCTGTCAAATGTGGTTTCGTAGGTGGTATAAACCTTTCTTTCTCATAACTCAGAATAAAAAACCTCAATAAAAATGAAACCAAAAACAATCCCCTTAAAAGTGAATACCATCAACCTGTCAACACAGCCAAATGTCACCGAATCAGCATCATAAACCATCCAAATATCATTCATTTCTTCACAAATTTAAAATTCAAAACCTTTTGGGCAGATTACTAAAACAAAAACATACTGCTAACCAAAGGTGGAGGAGAATATAAAATACCTGCTTAGCATAAAGTCAAGGATGATGATTTTGTTTTGCTTCACAAAATATAAAAACAGAAGAAAAAAAATCTAATAAATTTTTCTGTAATTCAATTTTGGAGAGGTGGAAGAGGGAATATTGGATGTTCAATGAAAACCACCATGCAAATTTTAAAATCATCAATCATTCTGACAAAAAAGGAGCATGCTTCATAAAATTTGATGGAATTATGGGATTTCTTCATCATCATTCTCACTCTCACACTCCCTCATCCTCCAGCAATCATATAGTGTGATTAAAAGGAGAAATTCATCAAATATAGAAAGGAAATTTTCCCTCTATATGGAAGATCGTAAAACGGAGGACGATTATAACGAGAAAATCATGTGGAAGAAATGCAAAGCTTTTCCGCATTGAAAATTAATTAAAAGTGGAAAAATTATGGATTTTTTTAATGGATGTAGGTTATCTTTTGTTTTTGTGACTCTATAGCTTATGATTTTCTTCTTAAACTACCTTAATATAGTTCTTATATATGAACATTTTAGTTTTGGTTTTTCATATTGGGTTCTTGGAGATCTTTAAGATCTTCAAATTTCGTCTGATTACTAGATAGGAATAATAACTCTATCAACTCTATATCTGAAATCTCAGAAAATTAAAAAAAAAAAAAAAGAAAAAACGGTGGGCATTGAACCTCCGCCTCGTGATCCGAAATGATATCACTTAACGAATCGAGTGGTACTATTGCTAGATTTTAATGAAGACTTTGTCTGAGGACAGATTCGGTTTAAATTTTTACAAAATTATCCAAAATCCTAAGAAAAATTAAAAAATGAAAACCAAAATCTATCTAAAATCAAACAAAATATTTCAAAAAGACACTTTAAGAAAAAATATTGTTTTAATTTGTTTGTATAAAACAATTCAAAACATATGGAAAATTGTATTTGTCTTTGGAAAAACTGGAATTAAATAAAATAACATTTTAATTACATTTGGTATGTTATTTTTAGAGTGTAAAGGAACATTTCATCTCGACAATCAAACTAAATTTTCCTTTTACAATTTTTTTTCATTTTTTTTTTTTAATGAGTAAAAAGAAATTAGTAATTATTATTTTGAAAGTTGAAGATTTTTAAATTAGTAAAAGGAATATTTTATATTGAAAATAAAATAAGATTTTCATTTGTCTAAATATTTCTAAAAAAAAGTTCTATGAATAAATAAGTAAAATGAACATTTCATCTCGAAAATAAAACTTTTTTTCAATTTGTTTTACTTTTGCTTTTGAAGATTGTTTTAATTCGTCGTTTCAAGACATACTGTGAAGTTAACACAACTAGCGATAGTGGCGCCCCTCCTCTGACTAAGGAAGGAAATCGATGATTGTCAAGAAAGACATACTTTAGTCATTCTCAAAAAAGTTGTATAACATATATTTAATCCTTTAGTCATTCGCAATAAAGAGTAACACAATCATATAGACAATTTTGTCCATACGTCAAGATTCTATAGATGATGGCGCCACTCTTTGAAGTCAATTGAGTTTTTTAAATTTCTTTTTAAAATTCTAATTTCAAAACTCATTATTTTAATAAAAATATATTTTTGTTTTGTAATAGTAATATGTTTGTTTTATTTCAAAGTCTGTCTTACAATTCTTATCCCATTTTTATAAATAAATATTCGCATTGAAATACATTACATATCTTATAGTGATCAACTCACAAAACTTCAAGATATTCTATTTCTAACATGCATTTGAAAATGTCTCAATATTTATTTCAAAACTTTTTATAAATGCTCTTTTGATTTATTTTCTCGTCCGCCTGTACATCTAAAGATTAAAGAACAATAGTATGTAACATTATTAAAGCTAAAAAAGAAAATTAAGCCTAGTAAAAGTCTACTTGAAATCCCGAATATTGTCTGGTTTAGTTCGGTTTAGTTGTGATTTGTAACCAATCA
>JXPG01031307.1:0-15081 GCA_001015175.1 Megaselia abdita
TAGAAGAAAAAGAGGAAAACCTCACCTGCGCAGGCTTGATGCCGTGGAAACGATTTGAAGACGCTGCGGTGTAAAACAATATGGAGAAGAAAGGCAGCGGTTAGACAAGAATGGAGTAACNTGAAGAAAGCAAAAAAACCAACCATAGGTTGTAAGCTACGAAAGGTAAAGGTGGGAGTTGATACCTACAGCCCGGATGAGATACTTCGATCACGTTTTTATCGATTTTAAACAGGCTTACGACTGCATCATTAGAGATGAGCTATACTCTGTAATGATGGAGCTTAGCATCCCTAAGAGAGAAGTTTGAGTCAGTAAAGGATTTCACGTATCTTGGGTCTTCAGTTAACACCGAAAACTACATCACTCAAGGGATCAAAAGGAGAATCATGCTTGCTAACCGAACACTGTTTGGGCTAAGTAGAGAAGCACTAAACTAAACATCTACAGGATGATGATGGATTTATGATGGGTCTGACAAGAGGTGCAAGCTGAATTGTTCCATCTATTTCTTGAAGCAATAATCTCATTGCTGTTTACGTTTACGATTTCCTCATGCTTTACAAGTCTGATAAAGAATTTACTGAGATCAAAAAATATCTTCATGACATGTTTCGTATGACTTATTTTGGGGACGCTAAGAATTTTCTTAGTATCAACATCTCTAGAGGTAAGGATTTCATGGAGTTTAATCAGACCAAGTACATCGTGATGACATCTACTTGGATGCTGGCTGGGGCTCTAAAAACTCCTTCAATCATAATATATTTCTGATCTGATGAGAAGAAAAAAATCCTTCGTACAATCTGTCCAATCTATGATAACGAAGATATAAGACATATACTGACTTTTATGAGAGTATTAGTCACATCAATTGCCTTTTTTAGCTATTTCCATTATTTAAAGACATAAATTACACCTTTAAAGATATTTCCTATCACAATAAATCAAACATAATCTTGAGGTTGGAAAACTAAACAAAACCGTAACATTATACGATATCCAAAAACAAACTGATTAAATTCCAGTATTCCTCTAGGTAATGGAAATATTTAATCTATCAATATTCTTGAAGGTCTCAAAAAAGTATATAAATCTGCAAATCCTTGCCTATCGGGACATCTGAGAAAGGGAATGGTCAATGCTAAAAAAAAAAAGAGGAAAAAGTATTATGAATGTCTTGTTTTTCCATCCCCAAAATTATGAATAATATTTTATGGACTGTGTCTCTGTCTATACACACATCCTTTTCAATGTTACAACAACTATCCTTCTGGATGGATAATAAACAACAAAGAGATATAATATCTGCAGATGGAAAAAGAGACAGAAATAACTTGTTTGTTCATGGAATTAAGTTTGAGTTTGTCCCTATTGTTTCCTTAATGGCAATCTAACCAAGAGATAATAATTTTCAGAGTCCTACTGTTGTATCCCACAAGTACGAAGAGAACGTTCTTGTTGTTTCTGTTCGGGTTGTAATAGAGTTGTTAACCAGTTTACTGCCTTGGGTTATTGTTTTAACACAATTAAAGAAAAACCAAAAACCATCTTTTAGAACTTCATCCTCTCGTTGAACTCATTCACGTAACTTTATTTCTTTCTTTTATATATAATACAAAACGATGATGAGGGTAATTGAACTTCACTAATACAATTTTAGATGGTGTCTTTAAAGTGTTTTGTTGAGTTATTTCCGAGATGTGCATTACAATAGTGAAAATGGAAACTAGGTCAATTGACATTGTCCTTAAAGGTTTTTTGTTTAATAAAATATCGCGTTAGAATGAATGTCTTTTATTGAAGTGTGTTATTTAATACACGGAGCAAAAAGTAGGAGTTTTACCTACCTGGTGTGAGTTCGAAACAAACTCATTGAGATTAATTCTGCTTCCGCGCAGTAGAAAGATGAATTGTTCTTTCGATCTCCAAGATACACATCCGGAAGCGACAGACTTTTTTTCGTCTAAGTCACCAGCATAGTCTGAATCGCAGAATCCAATCATTTTCTTATCGTCACATGTCATTTCTTCTTCATAAGATGTAGGCTTCCCACACGATTTAGAAACCAAATTCGCTACAAACCTCGAAGGCTCATTCATGTTCTTCCTGATAACTAACATTAGCCTCTTGAATGGGTGAAACTACTTCCGAAAACGTTTGAGTTCATCCTAGTAGGAAATCCTCTTGTCTTCCTCAGCTATAAAGTCTTACATGACACCGATTTCTGATGCACCTTCTTTCTTTGTTGATCAGGAACCATCACCATGTATTTCGAACCAAATACTCGAAGATGACTGAAATCAGCTTTCCTACCATAGTACTTCTCTAATGCAATCTTCATGTCAATAACTCTACTTGGAATTCTGTTCAGTAAGTACTCTGCTGTAGATGTTGCATCAGCCCAAAATTTCTTGCTCAATCCAGACTCGAACTGCAAACATCTAGAACCTTCCTTCCGGTTCATTCTCTTGGCCTTGCCATTCTGTTTTGGTCAGTCCTCAAAATCTTGATAACTTTTCTAGTTTGCTTCTCTTGTTCAACGTTAAATTCCATGAATTTTGACTTCTTCAACAGAACAGAAGAAAACCCTTCATCCAGTCTTTCCGAAAACTCATATGAACTGAAGCCCCGATCTGTTGTTGAATCCGATCCAATTCAGCATTTGGGCAGTAGTAACAATCGAGTCAACATAGTCTTCAACAGAAGATCTGTGATTAGCTTTCGTAAGAGTCCAACTCTTTCTCTAAGACGGTAAAGTCCAGGAAGTGAATAATGTGACAATGGATTTTGATCTGGACAGTTGAAGCTTTCTGTGATTGAACCAGTTGTTTAGCTCAGAGAGATAGGAGTTCATGGATTGACACATTTGTGGGATGTTCATTCCGGAAATCATGACCGTGCAATCATCTGCATATAAGAGAAGATCGTTACCTTAAGGTGGAAGAGAAGCTTTCTCATGTAGATGTTAAAGAGTGAACTCCACTTTGATGTAGTCCTTGTTTCAGGTTTTTGTTCATTCTATTTGAAGTTTCGAAACTCTACAAATGATGTCAGCCTCTCAGATAGTTTGAAATCCATCTTTTGTAGTTGTTTGGAATCATTGTCTCTTGGGCCCAAGGTTTTTCAGCAGGGCTGTCCTCAAAAACAGTATACAACTTCTGCCAAACAATCTTCGCAGTAGCAGCTTCCCTAATGTGCGAGAACACCACTGGGACTACTACTACTAACTAAATCACACAACGCGCCAAAGATGACTCAAGGTGTAGCAGTGATATTAAGGAATGTTTGCTTCCTATGTGTTTACCAGCTGCTTTTCTACAACAGTGCTGTTAGTTTTCCCTCTTCCTCTAAACAGAGTCAGTGATGAGCTGTCTGCTATATTAACAAGTGTATTAGAGGTACCCTTTTATTTCATCAATATCGAAACGACGAGGGAAAATTTCTAACGGAAAATTCTTCTGAGGATCGAACTCAGAATCGTAAAACTGGAAGGCAAGAGTGCTAGCAGCTACACCAACCAACTACCTAAAACCACTGGGACACAAAACTGAATAATCTTTTGAGAACACGTCATTAGCCTGGGAGGCAAGATCACAGGAAGATCTAACACACCTAGAAAGCTAACATAATTGCCTTGTAAGATAACCAACGAGCGCCTGTGCATACTTCGTGTTAAAGGCAGGTTTTACAAAATCAGCCTCATATGAGCTCATGTCCCAACTGAAGACAAAGACGATGAAATCAAGGGCGAGACTTCAATGCGAACATGGGAAACCAAGGCGTCTTTTTGGGAACAATACTAAAACACAGCTTGCCTACAACGACGGTATACGAATGATCAGCTTTGCTGCGTCAAGAAATATTGTGATGAGCTGCTGCTTTCTTCCCACACCCCGAGATCCACAAGATAACATATACTTCATCTGATGGAGTCAAGAGGAACCAGATTTACCATGTGCTCACCTGAGCAGCGTAACATAGACTCCGACCACCATACGATTGCCTGGCAGAATCTCTCCGATTAGGCCTAAAAACAACAACAATCTCGGAAGGTAAACAGAAAAGTCGTAGACCCTCTAAAAGGCGAGATGATGAGTACAATAGAGCCGTCGATGCCAAGAATAAAGCCTATACCAGAAATACATTCAGTAAGATACACGTGCAAATTAAGAGGAGGAACCTATACAAGAACCGAGGTGGATATTTCCATCTATGAAGAGCTCCCTGAAGAGCTGTTCAAAATAGCGGGTTCGAACTTCAACCGAGGTTTCCATCAGCTACTTGAAAAGATTTAGATGAAGGAAGAGATGCCAAACGAGTGTTACGTCAGCATATTATTAGCTCAATCTACAAAAAAGCGATACAAAAAAGCGATCATGCCAGGAAAGTCCACCACAGACCAGATATTCACACTAAGAGCAATCATTGAGAAGACGCAACGAATTTCAAGTTGACTGTCACACCCTATTTGTTATTGGCAAAGAATTCTGCTAGCCAACAGTTGTCCTTACGGCCTGAGCAAGCTACTATATTCAAAACAACTATCTCGTAAAATAAAAATGGGAGTGTAACACCAGCTAATCATGCCAGTTTTGATCTACGGAGTTAAAAGCTGGAGCCTCAAGGACTCCAGACAAAGCGCTTACAATGGGCTGGTCATGTGCAGAGGATGGAAGAAAGTGTACCAGCAAGAAAAGTTTTCTCTACAAACCCTATTGGATATGGAAGACAAGGAAGACCTCGTACCAGGTGGTTAGACATCATTACAAGAGATTCTAGAGCAATTGCTTTAACCAGCTGGAGGACACCAGCGAAATAGTGACGTGTCTGGAAAACAGTCATCAAGTGATGCTCTTGTTAGAGTTGACAGAAGTAGCCTACATATAGTTTGTCTCAGCGGCCTAGTATGACGGCCTTTTGAAGCTCTCCTTCAAGGCAATCTGTCCATCGTAACCGTTATCGACTTTGCCGTCGGGAACCTTTAGGTCGGGTGGGGCTTCATCATCATGTCATACATGTTCAAGCCGCCGAAGTTTTTGTTCTCGAACTCTACTCAAACTCAAAGATCATACGAAGCATCTTCCGCTCAAATACCTTCAGTACATTTTTGTCTGATGATGTCCACGACTCAGCTCCATATATCAGAACAGGTATACAAATCTTGGCTAATAATCAAACCTAGTAAAATCAACACTCTTACTTTTTATTGGAGAATTATATGGCAAATATAAAGGAATATGTCCTGGAATTTTGCTATAGATTATAAAAATATGAACTTAGTTCGGATACCGGGCTTCGAATTCGTGCTTCTCTTTTGACTTATCGAATATACAGATTAACATATTGTAATTTTATCTACTTCTTTAGTAATATTTACCATATACAAAACAATAGATGGAAAAATGTCTTGTCTTCTTGCAAGGTTTAGGTTTAGTTTAGGTTCATATTTAAACAAAAAAAATTTCAGAAAATACTCAAACCTAGTAAAATTTCATGTTAAAGTCAAAACTCTTATGTTATATCAGATACTGTTTGGTTTTTGTATTGGATAGACTTTTTTGTATTAGATATAATCCGATAAATGGCACTTATCGATTTCCCTATTTCCAATGTCTATGCTCAAAGTATTTTTTAAATTTAGTGATATTCGCTATGTCGTCGATTCAGAATATACACAGAATTTCAGGTCTCTCGGTTTGCGGTCTCAGCGGTCCAATGGTGATGTTGTATTTGGTCTTCTCGATATTCATTCTGAGGCCCATTGATGTAGCATGTCTACTGATGTTGTTGTACCTTGTCTTCATACCTTCTAAGTTTCTTGTGACGATGTCAATGACATCTAAAAGCATCCGACACTTGAACTGCACTTTTCGTCTCTGCAGGATCTTGTATACCGAGTTAAGCCTACTGATTCCGCGATAGATTTTGCAGTCCTTCTTTTCGCTGATTTTTCTGTTGAACCATCGCGAAGAAATGCTGAGTAGTACTCTCCCCAGCGTGCAAGAATGTCTTCATCGTTTCAGCTTTCCTCATACAGAGACTGCTCTTCTACTAACCAAATTTATCAAAATCATTTCAGAAAATAAGAGGATGGCAATTAAATGTACTTATAAAAAAAAGTACAAACATCGTTGAAATTGAAAAATTGAATACAAAAAATTATTCGCGTTTTCAATTAATGGAAAATAATTAATTTCCAATTTGAAATGTAATTTTCCATAAACGTGTTGGAAAAATTGAATAGGACTGGAAGAGGAGACGAGGAGGGAGAAATGAACAAGGGTCTCTATATTATTGTTAATGAGATTAATGATCATTTCCTCCCCCATTTTTATACAGCTATTATTCCATGTTCCGACTACACTACACTACATTTCGATTTGGTATTCATTTGTCCTTGCCAGTCAGTCAGGCTAAAATGTAAAATTTACTCCAATGTAAATATATTTCGATATCACTGGATATTACTGTTTTCTAACAGCGAAATTGCGTGTAATGACTGTTAATTTGTTCAAACGAACATTATATTTTGAATTTTCGAGTTCATCGAAGCGAAACATTCACATTCGATTTTAATATTTTTGTTGAATTATATTTTGATTATAACATTTCGCATTTGTGTTTTTGAATTTGATTAAGGGTCTTTAATTTCTATATCCAATAGACTTTATGCTTCATGCTTGATTTGAGCGAACTGCTCTTTTTTTAAATTGTTCTTTTTGTTAAAGATCTTATTCATCCTGCAGTCATAAAACAATCTCTCCATAAATTTATCAATCCATAAATATGATGATTCTACGGACCATTCCGCTGATGCATAATCTATACGAATGCATCCAGTTCGCTCGGTCCACAACTATTGTCCTCCAGTTGCTGATGCCCTTTGATGCTAGATCTTCTTCTAAACAGAGCAGCCACCGAAGTCTTTGCTGACATCGTCTCCGAAGCGATTTTAGTCGGTAGAGCCTCGTCATGTATGCAGTATTTATGTACCAGCTATCGTATCTATAGCTCTGCTTAGAGATCCTATATAAAAGAGAGCTCTGCTTCTTCAGCAGGTGTATCACGGGTATTGTTGCCATAAGAAGTTCTTTCCATCTAGAGAGACTTCATCATTCACTAAGATATAACCAAATTTCCAGGTTGATGGTGTAATCGTTGTAGATGTTTCACATATTGATAGATCTTTCTTTCCCTTTAAAAAGCTAAGAATTTCCAATTTTTCTAGCAGGTACTTAGGTTCTTTTGACTTGATATTGTTGAAGAGGAAGACGAATCGACGATAGCATAGAAACTGCTCCAGAAGCAATGCCACAAGTCTACTACTTACATGGGAAATGTTATCATATTTTCTTAACCCATGAACAAATCTAATCATGGAGTAGTTTAAAAGTGAAAATAGTCCTTTAGTTCCTCTGTATTTTCTCATGCCAAGTGAAGTTTGAGCATATCAAGACGCCTAAATTGTTGACCGTGTCCACATAACTTATAGATGTCCCATTTACTATGACAGGTGGAAGCGTAGATGTGTCAAGGGATTGAGAAGATGATACATTGAGTCTTACTTGCATTGATGCTGAGTCCTTTCAAAGTTTTCCAATCAGAAACATTTTTGAGATCTTCATTAATGAGATGCACGTCCGATGGTATTTCTACAGCATTACACTTACTATAGATCTGTGTGTCATCCGCATAGAAGTGAAGAATGGTAATTGTTGAAGTTGTAGACCATATCATCTATATACAATACATACAGAACAATAATGGACCTAGGATAGATCCTTGGGGCACACCACGGCTGTTGACAACTGATGAAGAGAGGCTGTTGTTGCAAGAGATGAAAGATTTCGGTCACCTAAATAATTTCTCATAACTCGATGGAGCTATTTTGGAAGCCAAATCTTAACTGAAACTTTTTGATGGGAAGATTATGAATAATATTATAATAGCTGAAGTCTATTTACACTAAAACCAAAACGTCGTCGTTGTCCAGGGCATCTCTGATGTCTTCAGTGACTTTCAAAACAGCAGAATTGGGCCTATGAAACTCTCTGTAGCCAGACTGAAGATTACAGAACAATTTATGCTCATGTGATTTGTGAGGCAATCAATTTTTCTAATACTTTTGATAAGCATGGTAGAATACTGATTGGACGAACTGATTGGAGCCACCTTTCTTTGGATTCACTCGTATGAATTTCAGTTGCTTCCAAAGATTCTTGCAGACTGCTGGATCAAGCTTTCGAGCATAATAATTTCTTTTTGCTGTTCGGATTTTGGAGGTGACCAAGTTGCGAATGTTGTGTTCACGATGATGATTGACTTTTGAAGCATACTTAAATCTTTTTAAGTTGATGTAGGCTGAATCATGTTCCTTCCTTGGTCTTAGTATTTCAGGTGTCATCAACGGGTTAATGTTGTGATGAAACTCTTTCGTCACCAATGGCACATGTAAGTCAAACAACTCATTGATTTTGGCTTCCATATTTTTGACGCAATCATCGAAAGGTTGAATGAGAAAGGAGTTCCTATCTGTTGAAGTGATGTCAGTCAAATTGGAGAATGCTGAAGCCGATAGTTGATGATACTATAGAAGCTTCTTCAGTTCTATAGTATCATATCCGATACCAAAAAATGGTCGAGAAGAGTCTGGAAGTGAGTCGGCATTGAAATGTTGTCAAAAAACAAACCAAAACCACCAACTTGAGACGTGTAATCGACGACTGAGCTTTCCTGATGAAGAAGATTCAGGTTGAAGTCTCCTCAAATCAAATTATTGACGTATTTGCCACTGAAAATTTGAAGTTTATCATAAAACTATTGAAGGCAGTTAGAACTTTGTCATGCTTGTTGGACACAGCAGAAACTCACAGTTATTTTGGATACGAAAGAAGATTTTGATAGAAGAGTGCATTTGAAATAATTTCTAAAGAATACTGCAACACCTTCGCCTCTTTTAGAATCAGGACGGTAGTTTCTAAGATGATTTTTAACCACCAACTGAAATCATTCCATCGGTAAGTGATGAATTGAGTTTCGCTGATGAGAGCAATGTCAGGTCAAATAATGAACAAAAGTCATCGATGTGTGCAAATAAACTTTGAGAATTGAGGTGAACTACATTGATGGCATTAGATGAAAATTTCTTACACATACTGTTGATGAGAATTGAGTTGATGAAGCTGGTTGATTTTCAGGTATAGGTTCAGTGTTGTTGGAAGTTGAAGTTTTTTGGTTGTGGTTGAGTTGTGTGGTGGACGATTGCGTTGATGAGTTGGCTGAGCTGGCTTTCTTTTTGGAGACTTCTTCCCCTTCGTTTGTTCTGGTGGATTGTCGGACACGTCTTGGTGGCTCAGTTTCGAGTTCAGACTCATATTCAGAATATGGAAGTATTAAAGCCATTCTTCTATACGTTTAAGAACGTGGCAACCACTTGCATTTTTCAGTAAGATATTATCTCTGGCACAGTCTAAGTATTCAGCTTTTGATTGAGAGTTACTAGCTGTTCATGACGCTATCTGTCATTTTCAATATTTCATTGAAGGTTGGCCCATCCGTTGAGCTCTAAGTCTGAAAAGAACCCTAGACATCTCGATTTGGTACTAGAGCGACTGGAAAGAAAGTTTCAAGTCTTTATTTTTTACCAAACATGAACAAATATGTTAATAACTGGTCTAAGAATTGCACAGAATCTAAAATACATCCTATTCCAATACTATTATTTTTCGAGATAACCAGAGGCTTATTCTATTAAGAACATCGAAGCCAAAACAGTTTTTCTTCAGAAAAAACATTTCTCGGTTTGGTATTCCATTCGGAATTACAACAGATCAGGGAATAAAAGTTTGAATAAAAGCTTTTCGAAGAACTTTGTAAACTTCTCAGCAGCGATAGAATTCGAACTACTTCTTAACCCACAGGTTAACGGAATGGTAGAGAAATTGTTCCAATTGTTCTTCTTGGATTAAGGACTACATACAAAGATGAAATACACGGTACTCCTGCTGAAATGATATAGGGAGAGAACTTGAAGGTTTCAGGTGAAATGTTCACTAATTCTCGAAACACTAATTTCAGGATACACTCGATTTGGTTTCTAGACTTAGGACTCAATTTGAGAATGTTCGATCATAGACAAACCATACATATGCAAACTTTCGGAATCTGATGTTTTCCACTTCTGCAGAAGCAATAATATTTGCATTTAGAAAGCTCATTAAAGCTTTTTCTTTCTCTGGTAGGGTGTTCTGTTTTCAGTGGAGAACATCAGACTCCGAAAGTGTTCATGTTTTTCTATTATTTGTCTATGGTTCGATCCAGTATCAAGAGTTAAGTTCTAAATACAAAAGTATGCATTCCAAAATATCTTGATAATTGTATACACATGTTTTTCTGAGAGTTGATAAAGTCAAACCTAGTCTAAGTTCACCTTATGAAGGACCATTTCCTGAATCTAAAGGATTGAGGAATCTTTCTAACTCTCAGTATATCGCTACATCTCACATCCTAATCATCTGTAATGTCGTCAAAGAGCTCGGTTCTCCCACCAAATTTATAAAACCTGGTCGAAGTGGTAAGCGAACATAGTATCACTAGTCGTATCTCTATACCCATATTCATCCTATCCATCCACATTCATTCAAACCCATCCATATTATGCATCCATACCCAGCAATATTCATCCATATATCAATCAGTATATAACCATACTTCAATAAAAGAAGATGAAGTAGACAAAGTCTTTACTTTCCAACAAAGCCAACATACCGTCAATGACATATTAAAAAAAAAGTCAAAGGTAAAAAAGCCAAAATATACATGCGAACCCAAATGTATATTGAATAGAGTTCCCAATAATGGTCGAAGTTCATTTTAGTTTTATACAAAACATAGATAACAACGAAAATCGCTAACTTTTTAATCAATAATTCAGAAAGCCGTCAGGAAGTGGTATTTCACAGCAAGAACGAACAAGTAAAAGAGCAATTATATTAACTGCAAAAGTGGTACATAATAATAAACTAACTTTTGTTGTTCAGTTTTTCTGTGAAATCATTTCCAATGGTAGAGTAGTTTCAGTTCATGTTACCACATTGTTACCTCATAGTATCAGCTCAGTATTCGTTTCGTTCTGTTCTGTTCACTATCCGAAGGTATACTTGCCTTCAGTCAGCAGGCAGCTTGCTATTACTGAATAATATGAGCTCCATCCATATCGTCAAAGTTTTTAATTGGAAATAGTCATGCTAGTGAATTTTATACAATTTAACCTGTCATTTCGAAAAACACAAAAAAGTTTTTTAATTTAATTTTGTACTAGATTAAAAGTGTTATCCACCATAATGCTATTTCTGATACCATCACAGCATATAAATTACTGGAAATCGAATTATTTGTAATTAACGTTTCATTACATTTTCATTTATATTTTGAAATGCATTAATGGATGATTGCTGAATGAGGTATTTCGTTGAAGAGGTTATAAAAAGCTTATATTTTGAAATTTGTTATAATTTCAGACCTAGACTTGTTTAACTAAAATATTGGTTTTTCTACAGTGACGGAGCTAAAAAGAGATAAGCACGTATTTTGGAAGAAGAAAGGAAATCGGAAACACTAAACTGAAGATCTACAAGACACTCTCAATTTGAATGAGGAACTCGATCATCTCAATACCGAATCTTCAAGAGCAGAAGAAGAAAAATAATTCGAACTAATACAAATAACTCGAAAAAATCTATACGATACAATAAAAATGAAACAATTCCTTTTGGTTAATTCAAACACCTTAATTTTGATTGGTTAAGAATGAAAACTAAACTGAACAAAGCTCGAAAGTGTTTGCTTTATTTTTAATTTTACAAATGAGAATATTAACTTTAAAAATTTCAAAAAGACAATGACGAAGCTAAAGGTGTAGTTTTTGTATGTCAAAAATTACATTTTCTACTGTAAAATAACCCCATGGGTTTTGGAAACTTAATATTTTAGTCAGAATTCACTAAATATATGATTTCTCAAAATTTTATAGATCAAAAGTTCAAATTTCTGTGTCAAGAGTTCTAAGTCGAAAATTGGAGCGATGTTTACATGAAATTGTTTTGCATTTTAAGCCGGTGTTAGACCTCGTAGATTGATGACTTTTGGTGAAAACATCAAATAGACTATGGCAAAGCTAAAAGTGTAGTTTTTGTATGTCAAAAATTACATTTTCTACTGTAAAATTGAAGAAAACCAAAAAAGTTCTAAAATTTTGACATTTTCACTTTTTATGACAAAATTTACCCCCATGAGTTTTGAAATCTTAATATTTTAGTCAGAATTGACTAATTGTCGAAAATTTGAGACTTTGTTAATTTTTTCCAATTCCAGATTGAAAAAAAATATACCATACAAATAATACAAATATACAAATTATTGTAAAATTTTCTACATTTTAATTAGAAACCAAAAGAAAATTTCATAATACTAACAAGAAAATATGCTTTTAAAATAAATGTAATCAAAATTTGTTAAGAATATGTTTGCATGACTAAAACTTTTTAAAGATACTCTTTTCATTTCTCAATTACACTTAATAAAACTAAAATCCTTTGCTCAATTTTTACTGAAGCATATTTCCTCATAAAAATATATTTATGAATTGACTTTACAGAGATAGTGCATTGCCATCAAACAAATGCCGAATTACTCTCCTTTCATAAAGTTTAAAAAAAATATAGGTCAACAATTTTGACCATTCTCTGAAAAATAAATTTATGATGATTCCTTATTTCTGATAAATTGTGGATGAGAATGACAAATACGTCATTCAAATTCTAATAAAATGCCAATATTTCGATTTGAATTCCGAAATCACTTGAAAAAGGTAAAAGCATATTGAATTCCTCCCAGAATAAATGAAAACAATTTTTCAGAATTTCGTCAAAAAGGAAAAACTAATATTTCAGAGCTTCACAAAAATTGATTTATACAACTCCTTTAAGCATATCAATATTTCACATATATAAATATTTGTTGGTCAAAAGGCATTCCCTGATACAAAGAATATCAGATGCCAGAAATGCCACTCAGATTTACCAATTAAATATCTAATAAATAAAATATTGTTGAGATTTTGTTATGGCAATAAAGGGCGCGCTTTAATTGAATTCTTTAAGTACACCGCACAAAAATTTGAGAGTATATTTCTTATATGGTTGGACAACAAATAACGTTCTTTTTAACCATTCCACAGAAGACTAACATCCAAGCGACGAAAATACCTAATCCATCCCAACCTAGTGGTTACTATAGTATTTTAGATACTTCATCTATCGGGTTGAAAACTCTCCTTTATAGATTTGCTCTGTCTCTTTTGTGTGATGTTTCGCATTGATCGATAGTTTCCTAGTAAATTATACAGATTCCATTTGATTCCCAATTTTATGGAAGGTTGAATAAAAATTATTTAATTGAAACAATTCAAACAAACCTAAATTCTTAAAAAAAATGTGTTCAGACACGAAAGAAAAAAGCTTCAGCAATTGTTTAAATATTAAAAAAAATATATATATAGTAATAACAGAAACAAAATAAAACATAGAGAATAAAATAATAAAAGCTATTTTAAAAATTAGAATCTCTTAAAAATAAACAAAAAAATAACATAAACAAAAATAAAGAAATAATAAGAACTATTTCCAAAATAGCAACAAATAAATATTCCCTCAATAAAAAATATTACTTTAAAATAAGTACAAGAAAACAAAACTATAAAAAAAGATATTGAGAACATTAAAAACTACACTAATAAAAAATATATAATAAACAAAAAATATAATAAATATATCTAAACTTTTTTTTAATGCAAGAAAACAAATGTAAAAACATATTTTACGTTAAACAATAAAAATAATACAAAATTAAATATTCCACATTAATAGAACACAAGAAAACAAATGTAAAAAAAATAATTTTAATTAAACAATCAAAATTATAAAAAAAGTAAAATTAAACTTAAAATGAGGATAAAATAAAAAACAAATTACAAACAATACATCTAAAATTAAAAAAAAAAAATATTTAGTAAAACTTATTAAGAAACATCAAAAATACCCTACATTTTTGAGAATGAATAAATATAACAAATAGAGTTTTTAAAATAAAAAAAAAAAATCGTTTTAACATTTTTAATAAGTTTTTCATAGATCTAAAAGAAACTAAAACTGTTATAAATACTTAAATTTTATTTTAATAAAAAAGTTTTTTTTATTACTAATTTTTCCATAGAACTTTTTTTTTTTAATATTTAGAAAAACTATTTTTTTTATATATTTATTTAAAAAAAAATGTTTAAGAAATATTAGAAAACATAAAATTTTAAAAATAAAATGGTTCGTCTACTTTTGTCTTAAATATAAATCTTTTTTAATATTAGGAAATCTTCCTTTTCCTAATTGATTTACAGAACTTTTTTTTTTTTTAATTTACATTTAATTTAATTTTTGAAGTAAAGTGTTTTTTTTTTACAAATACTTTCATAGAAGTTTTTTTATTAATATTTAGAAAAATCGTAATCATATTTAATTTTTAAATTAAATGTTTTTCTAATTTTTGGATAACAATTTTGTTAAATATTTTGTAAAAGGAAAATTTAGTTTGTTTTTCGATTTATTAATTTATTTATGCAATTTTTTTTAGAAATATTTAAAAATGTAAATTTTTTTTTTCATTTTAGAAACAAAATGTTGTTTTACTAAATTTTTATTTTTTTTAGAAATTTTTGCAAAAAATGGAAATTTTCTTTAAAATTTAAAATAATATTTTTATTTTTTTTTTATTTTTCCATAGAAGTGTTTTTATAAATATTTAGAAAATAAAAGGTTTCTTTTACTAATTTTCGTACAAAATTTGTTGTGTTTTCAATAATTTTTAAATAGATTTTTTTGTTTTTTAATATTTTTAAAAATTATTTTGAAATTAAATGTTTTTTTTTTACTAATTTATATATCGAACTTCTTGGAACTTGGAGCTAATGGATTTATGGTGTAAGGTAAGCTGGTGAAACCTGTATAATCATTATGGACCAAAACGTCG
>JXPG01031394.1:4150-17101 GCA_001015175.1 Megaselia abdita
AAATTTTATAATTTTTTTTTTTTTTAAATTTGTTAATACAACTTTTTAAAAATAATAAAATATATTAATATTTTAAAAATCAACAAAAACCAAAAAAAAAGAGAATAATTACTGAAAATAAAAACATATATAATTATAATAAAAACATATATAATTAATAATAAAACAAACAACATAAAACAAAAAATAAATAAAACAAATCTAAAACGAACAAATATTGAACAGAAACATGTAAAAAAAAAGTAAAAATTTAAACTGAAAACTGAAAAGAGTCAAACAAATACCAAATTTAAACATTGAGAAAGAATAATTACTAACAAGCAAAAAAGTTCTAGAAAATAAAGAAGAAAATTATAAGAGAAAACCATAAAATATAAAACATAATAGTACAAAAAAAAAATAGAAAAAAAAATTAAAGACAAAAACGAAGAAACAAACAAATACAAAATTTAAACATTGAGAAAGAATAATTACTAAAAATCAAGGAAATTCTTGAAAAATATAAGAAAATTAAATAAATTTTTATAGTCAAACAAATTACATAAAATTAAAAAAATAATAGCAAATACAAAATTAAAAATATAAAACAATGTAAAACAAAAACAGCAAAATAACATCTAACAACAGCTAAATTTAAATTAAAATAATTAGAAAATAAAAAAACTGAATAAAAAAAAAAATATAAAAATTATACAATAAAGTATTTCAAAAATTTGGAACTATAAATTTGGCAATTTAAAATAATATCTTTCATTCAAAAAATGTTAAAATTTAAAAATTTTGTTAATTTAGAAAAAATAAAAAAAATAAGAATGTTCAAAATTTTTGTAAATATATGAAAAACAATGGAATGTTTTTTTGTTAATTATTTATGTTAATAATCTTAAAAAATACAATTAACGAATAAAATATTAAGTTAAAAAATATGATTTTTTATTTAATATACAATGTGAAATATTTTAAAGAAAAATGGAATTTTGTTTTTTAAAACGATTTAAAGTAACGGTTATTTATTGAGTATTTTCGAATTAATCTGTTTGTTATAAAGAGTTAGTTATGGTTAAGGCTACGTTTGTCACCCATGTCAGTTACCACTAAAAACACACAAAATAAAATGACTCTAAAAATTAAAAGAAAAAAAACTTGAGAACCGTTCAAAACATGGACTTTTTTTGTCGAATAAACTTTGAAAAAGTTAATTTAGAAATATCTTTTCTCAAAATTAAAAGAAATCTTTTGAAAGATAAGGAATTCAAGCGACGTTCTTCATTTTTCTCAATTTCATGTCTCTGAAATTCAAATCCGTTTTTCAAATACGATTTTTTATTTACTTTTTCAACGCAATATTTTCCAGTTCGATTCTCTTTTTCTTTTAATTTTTAAATTTATTCTTAATGAAAAAAAAACTGAATTTTGTTACTACAACTTTTTAATATGATATATTAAAATATATAAAATCAAATTGAACAAAATTTGTATAAAACTTCAGAAAAAAAAATGGAAACTGAAAATAAAACTATATATAACAAATTAGTGGAAAGATATCACAAAATTAAATACAATTTAATAATAAAAAACGAAGAAATATTAAACAGAAACATCAAAAACGTAAATTACAAAAAAAAAACTTCAAACAGAAAACAACGAAGAATGAAACAAATACCAAATTTAAACATTGAGAAAGAATAATTACTAAAAATAAAAGAAATTGTAAAAAAAATAATAAGAAAAATATAAGAAAATTTATAATCAAACAAATTACCTAAAATTAAAAAATAATAGCAAATAAAAAAAATAAAAATATAAAAAAATTTAAAACGAAAAAAAAAAAACAAAAAACAAACGAAGAAACTAAAAAATAATAACCAATAAAAAATAGTAAATAATTAACAGCACAATTTAAATAAAATAATTAGAAAATAAAAAGCTGCATAAAAAAAATATAAAAATTATACAATACTAAAAACTATTAAATAAAAATTAAAAACTCAAAAAATAAAGAGTTTTATATAAAAATTTGAAACAAAAAGATAATTTTTAAACTAAGAGCTTTTCAAAGAAAAAAATAAAAAAAAAAAATTAATTACAAAGAAATCAAGTATTTCAAAAATTCGGAACCATAAAGTTGTCAATTTCAAATAAGATCTTTCATTCAAAAATGTTAACAAGTAAAAATTTAGATTTTTTAAATATAGAAAAAATAAAAAAAAGAATGTTAAACATTGTTATTTAACAATGTTATGTTTTTTACTTAAATTTGTATTAATAATTTTTTAATATGGTTCTAAAATTTATTAAAAATATGATTAACGAATAAAATATTAAGATAAAAAATATGATTTTTGTTTTAAATTTGTTTTAAAGAAAAACGGAATTTCAAACTTTTTGTTAGTTTTTTTTTAAAACGATTTTATGTAATGATTATTTATTGAGTTTTTATCGGTTATAAATCGGTTATAGTTATAGTTAACGATATGTTTGTCACACTTGTAAATTACCGCTAACAATCAGGAATTAAAAGGCCCATAAGTAGATACATTTTTTGGCTCGACTTGACATCGCCTATTTTGACTTTTAAGTAAAAAAAGATATTATTATTTTATTTCAAAAGCTTTGAAGTTCAGCTTTTGAGATAAAAAAATAATTTTTTCATAGAAATATTCACGTCCTCTGTTCAACATTCGTTAAAGATCTCCGGACAAAGTTATCCATAAAAAAAAACCAAAAAAAATCAAATGTTCACTATGTTTTACTAACCATTATTTTATAATTTAACAGTTTGTTTTAAGTTTTGATTTTTATTAACAAAAAAAAAAACAATTAAATAATTAAAAAGCCAACTATGAGATTGCAATGATGTTGATCCCAGAGAACATAGACTGCATAAACATCGAAACAAAAACAAAAAATAAATTTGATTGAAAATTATAACAAAATTAAACTTTCAGAAGATGCTACAGTGCGGCCTTACGGGCAACCGCTCTTCCTGAGCGGAAATGTTGTTGATCCTGGCAGAGCTAGTTTGCCACCACCATCACCAAAGCCAAAGAAATCCTACGTAAAACAGCGACAAAAATAAATAAAATTTACAAAAGATTCTCTTTTTTACTCATAATGTTCTTACCCGGTTTAACCTCATTTGTGAAAACTCCTTCCAAGTTAAATTAAAAACTTATAGCAAATTTTATACGTAAATATTTGAGATTTAGCAAAGAATTTTTAAGAACAATTTGTCAATAACTTATTTTTAAACTTTATTTATTTATTAATTATTTTATTATTTTTGTGTTAAAATTTTATTTTCAATAAAAATTGTATTTGAAATGGTAACAAAGTGCTTTACTTCGTATTAGCATGAGTGTGTGTGTTGTGTATCTGTAGTGTATGCTTTTGTATTTTTTTAATTTCTCCATCTGTCATAATCCCATTAAGTTGCACCTGTAACCAATGAACTGAATTTTATACATGGAAAATAAATACCTTGAATAAACCGTTGTACAACTTCCTCCCATTTCACAGGTCCTTCAGTCGACTATGAATTAAGTCGCCGTCGCGTCGGTGGTTGTAAGTTTTCGTTGCCTTTTATTTTTGAAATGTGATACTATTTTTTTCAGAGGTGTTGTATTGTTGGCAAACTTTGTTGGTGATTGTTATGTATCTTTGTTGGTCTAAGAATAAATTTAATTGAGAGAAATATAATACATAATGAAACGATCAAAGAATTGGAACAAAACAAAATGAGACAGATAAATCTAAAAATCTAGTAACAGTTGTAGGAACCAGTAATCTTGGTCTTCTTGTCCAAGCATCACAATGATGCCTTAATTACATCCTCATAGCAAAGTCGGACGAAGTCATGGAATGTAGTGTCAAAATTTCATAAAACTTATTATTCTTTAAATGTTTTTAAGCAGAAATCAGATTTTTTTTTAATTTAAACAAAAAGAACTTATTAAAAAGAGAACCGGTCAGCAGCCATAACAATTTGAAAACGTAGACAATCAGCAGATATGTCAGCAGCCTAAGATCTTAGTCGGCGACGCTTATCCGGCTAAGCCGTCAGCTGCGTGGTTATGTGGTTTTTACATCTAAACCAAATTCAAGATTATTAAGGCAGCCTGCTATGCTGTTAAAGTTAATCGACTGTGGCATTCAAAAAACCTCTGAGCTGCGCTGAGACGTTTCTCTATTATTCAACCGGCTTAGGTTAGGAAGACTGCCCCTCTTGATTGTCTAGCCTAAAGAACTCCGTAATACCAAAGGCAATCAGCATAAATAAATGCCATACAATCCATTTTGGACTCGCCGGTATAAATTATTTCTGCATTTTCACCCATAGGGCATCCATACTCTTTGGTATAACGATTTTAAAAATCCTATCAAAATTCAGAGCAGCGATTTGATAGTCAGTTGATTGAGCATTAATAAATTGAAAGCGATTGAGAATATCTCCATGACCATGAGGTCTTTGCTTTCAGAACCGTGATGATTGCTGCCTTGACTACTTGACAGTAAACGTCCATATGGCCTAAGCTTAACATTGCTTCCATAGCTTTAGTTGGTGATGATCTAATAGCTCCTGAAAAAAGACAGGCTGACCTCTGAAGTTTTTGAAATTTAAGTAGATAGTATAATTTTAATAGACAAAAGTCTACCAAGCCAAAAAAGTATAATTAAAGGTAGCCTCGTGTATATCCAAAGAATTAATTTGTGCTTCACACTTCAACAACTTCTATATAATAGACAGAGTCTTTCTTTAAACTTACTTACGTTCACAGTTCTGAAGCATATCTAGTAGAAGTCCACCTGGCCCCGTAGATTTGTAGGTTTAAAAGTGAAAATGGTTCAGATTACTCTCTCTTCAGTAATAATACTCAGGTCGAAATTCCCTTTCGGCTCTAATACAATGAGAGCATTGTATTGTTTGGAATGTCAGTGCATCCCATCTAATAATACCTTTAGAGAATCCGAGCTTGACGAAGTCCAAGTACGTCATTGCTTAAGATATAGCTTGGAGACGTCTCGAAGTTTCACTAGTTTCTTCAACACTTTCACAAAAAAAAGAATATTTTGTTTCTTTTTTCGATTTGAGCTTTTGAAAAGCCTTAATTGTCTTTTTTACAATACACAGTCTTCTTCCTAATTAATTAAAGCGTTGTCAGAGATATTGACTATCCTTTGACCACCAGACTGGATGTTTTTTATCCTTTATTCTAGTAGTTGGATAACATTTTCAGAAAAGCGAAATATTATACATTTCTAAGCGCCCTCGTTAAGAAATAAAGTCTCACCCCTTTTATTAACATCAGTACTGCCCCACTGTGAATGATGTGAATTTGTGCCTCAGCCTAATTGAAGTATTTCAATGCTTATAATAGTATTGAGTATTTTATGAGGCAGAAAATCCTTTTCATGTGCCATATAACTAGAAACGAGCACAAAGTCACCTTCCGGCCTTTCAAGCTTCAAGAAAATGTTGAGTTCGTTGTAAGCCATGATGTGGGATCTGGGATTACTCACGTCCTCATTTAAATTAAAAGTATGATATCCGTAGAATTGATCCTACCCTCTTGAGCCAATCCTATTTAAATTCGCTCCTCCATTAGAAAATAAGAAATATTTGGCGATGCTGACTTACTGTAATGAAGGTTTATCTGATCTATATTCAGTACAATCTTTGTGTTGTTCAAAAATGAAGCTTATATTTCTTTAAATCCAATCGGTAGGCTTGCGGCAGAAATAGGCATGTCAGCCGTCTTAAATTTAGGCCGGCTGATGGCTGACCACAGCTGATGTCCCTCTGGCGGCAAGACCCTTATATTTAACCGAATATTCTCGGTCGGCTGATGCAATAAAAACGCAGGCTTATATTTTGTCGAATTTTACAAAAATCTTCAAGCTGACTGTATGAAAATATAAGCCGTACTGGAACATGGCTATGGCTGGCATGTCTGGCGGCAGATGTAGATATTGATGTAGTCAGACACGTAAGCCAATTATTTTATACCTACTCGAGACTCAACTATTTTTTCTTTAGGTTAATCGCGGCGTTCCTCAAAGCTGTGTTTTTAAACGAAATCGGATGACTTGCAACACAACTCAACACTTTCAAAAGCGTACTTGCCTGGATGTGTATTGGCAGATATGCCAGCCACCTATAATTTTGCGGATATCTTAAATTCTACGCTAATCCTCGGTTTCAACAATCATCGGCTCAAAACATATCCCAGCGCAGCGTTAGACGATATTCAGCCGGCTTTTTTAGCCACCTAGCTTACATGTATATCTATCAGATGCTTACACTTTTATTTAAGTTTTTATAATTTTTAAGTAATTTAATTTTAAAACCTAAATCAATCAATTCGTTACCGATATAATGACGACTCTATAACGTCCGAATCAAGTACATCATACGCCATTGCCACTCAAAACCTGCTTGTAAGGAGCTATCCATTATCATTAACATAAGGACGCCTGGTCATGATTTATGATTAAGATGACTTGGGAAGCTTTTGAATGACCAATCCAAACTTTTTATTTGACCAAAAACATGTGGTTTTGAGACTCTTTTAGCCCTTTTGCGAATTCTAAAACACGGAATATTGAAGGGGAGACTCCAACTTTTCCTATAAGTTTTCAATGTTCTTGAAGCTCATCTAGAAGGTATCCACAATACAGCTTGGAAAAGTTATAACGCCCACAGACTTATTATTAAAAATAAACATTAGTTAAAATAAAGTCAAAATGTTCTAAAAAATACAGTAATTTAATTTTGAAATTTTTCTGAATTGGCAGTTCCACGAATCCTTAATATCTTAGCCTTTCCGCCATGCTGACTCACTCACTTCACTAATAAGGAAGCGCCCCAGTACAGTTCTGAGGTTGTTTGAATGCAGTCACAGTCTGTTAACTCTGGCATCACGGCATATAGGTCTAGCGTAGTAATCATGTTCAACGACACTACATGTAAAATTTAAAATCGAGCCAAAAAACCTAATTGAGCAGAGTAGAAGTTCAATTCTAATTTCGAACACTGTCGGGGCTTGTTCGGTTTTTCGGGATTTTTAGCCAATCAAAATTAAGGCGTTTGATTTAACCAATATTAATAGTAATTTTTAATGTTTTCTCTCTTTATGTAAATATACTTATACCAATTACTTAGTAGATGTCTCTTTTTATAAAGTATATCTATAGCATTTTTTGAATGCCATAGTCGGTTAACCCTGGAGGCGTATAGGGCTAACTAAATAATCTTCTTCTAATTGGAACACTAAATATGGCGGTAAATGTTTAGATGTTTATGTTTCTAATAAGTCTAGCCGACTGCGGTTTAGAGCTTTAAGGATAAGCATTCAAAACTTTTAGTAAATTACGTAAAACTCAAGAAAACTGTATTTTTTTGTTTGGTTTAATTGCAACTTTTATTCAACCAATATTAAATACTCCATTCCTATGACCAACACCAAGAAATTCATAACAATTACAAAAAAAAGTCAACTTTACTTCACCAAATGCAAAGACAAACGCAACAACCTGAACACCAAGTCGTCGCAAATGCCTCTCGACTGAGGGTCCTACCCTTGTTTTGATCAATAATGGATGTGTGGATTAATACTGCATGGAATTTTTCTTTTGTCATATCACCAATAAAGTAGTATGTAATATGCTAATGTTTGTATTGGCTTTTAAATTTATGTTTTTCTATGGAAATTGTTTTGAGCGTAAAATGAAAGCTGAAATTTTACAATTCCCAAGCGCTTCCTCTCTTTATTTTCCACTTTCTTTTTCCACAATTTGCTGTTGTTTCTCATTTATTATTTCGTTTTATATTATACAAAAAAAAGAAATTGAAAAAAAAATCCACATTATCCATTGAATAAACAGCCCCACATTCACCACGACGTCAAAAATTAAATTTACGCATGAAATCATTAAGTTTGGACTCACCCGAATCAACCGAGTTTCATGGACAAATGCGAAAGAGACAGCAACCTACCAACGCATCCGGGGGTAATTCAAATTCTAGTTCATATTATCAAGGCGGGTCGGGTGGTCATTTAGAATATCATACCCCACCATCAAACAATAGTAGACTACATTGTAAGTATATTTTTGTAATTTCGAAAATCTACCCATTCACTGTCACTGAAATTTTCCTGGAAGGCGGTATTTTTTAAAACATGTAGGTTTTTGGATGAGTTGTGGTTTTAGATTAACTTTTTTAATATCGGTGAGAATTGAGACTTCCTACGTTCAATTTATTTGTATTTTAATACTAGTCATGCATCACCATCTGATGTAAGAGTTTTACCTATTTATATAAGAATTTTACCAACTGATGTAGGAATCTTACCTATGCATGTAGAATTGTTACCAAGTTATGTAGAGTTTTACCTAGTCAAACAGGTATTTTACCAACTGATGTAAGAGCTTTACCTATTCATTTAGAAATATTATCAACTGATGTAAGAGCTTTACCTATTCATGTAGGAATTTTGAAAACTGATGTATGAGCTTCATATAAGAATTTTAGCAACTGATGTAGGAGTCCTTATGCAGGAATTTAAGATACAGATGTAGGAGTTTTCTCTTTAAGAGTTTTACCTACTCATTGGAGAATTTTGCCAGCTTTGAAGTTTTACCTCCTCTTGTATGAACTTTAGTCCTGTACGAATTAGGTAGGAGTTGTCCCTACTTATGTATGAATTCGACCAACTGATGTAGGATTTCCAACTATTCATAAGGAATTTCACTTTTTAATTGGTCTTTCATATACCATTTTACATTGCCAATTAAAACATTCACATAAAAAATTTAAATAAACCCAAATCTCAAACCTTCACAACCATCCAAGAAACCTCAAGAAATCATAACTCTAAAAAACCGAAAAATTCGTAAACTCCGAGGAAAATTTCGAGCAGTACCCCGAAACCCTCCCCAGTGATACATCTGAACTGAAAATGAAAAATGTATAGAATAAACCATTTATATCCGTCGTTGTTAAGGGAAATTAAAACATTTATCCTCAATTCACCTCATTTTCAAAATCAATATTCATTCTTCATTTTATAGTTTATTTACTTATACTTAACTTTTCCGTTTATAAAGTATACAATTGAAACAAGTAGATGGTATAAAATATATTTTGCAGTTGCAGCCGAAGTTGATGCTTTTTTGCTATTCAATTACTTTTAGATTTTCAGTTTCTGTTAAATAATCAGATTTAGATTTTGGAAATCGTTTAAATACCATGAAAACAAAATCCTTATTCGCCCTCTAATCAAATATTTATTTAAGTTTTTTCTTTTCTTATTTTTTGTTTAGTTTCTTTTGACTTTAGTAGAGAATTAATGTTGGAATTATAATAAAATTTTCAGCTCCATCAAGTCCATCTGGTCATCAACGGAAGTTGTTGTACGCGAGTAGAGGTCTTAGAACTGGATCAGTTGATTTGCCCGATGAAATGGATAAGTCTTTGTCTTCTGCAAGCACATCACCCTGCCCATCTCCTGTAAGACAGTATCAGGTGGTTATTTTTGAAAATTGGCTGGAATTTTTGTTTTCTTTTTATTTTCAAAATTTATTACTTAATTATTGTATTTTTTGCAAGGGAAATTGAAGTATAAGAGGCTTTAATGAAAGGAAGTTTATTGGTAGGAGTTTTACTGAGTTTACTTTAAAGAATTAATTTATATGTCCTAGAAACAAAGAGAGTGATTTTAATTTTGTGTAGGGAATGTTAAGCAATTGGAAAGCTGGTTTCGAAACATTTTTCGAGATGTTTTGAAAGATTAAAGTTGGTACATTATATATTAGTTATATTATAGTTAGGTTATATTAGAAGACTCTGAATTAACTTCTTAATAAGAGTTGAGAATCCCATACCCGGCACAGTAAAGGTCTTTAGTGATACTACGATATGTTGGCCTAGCCAAACTGATCAAAACACTCAATATCCTTGACAAACTTGATGCCTTTAATATCAATTTCTTTTAAGTCCTCTTTCTATAAGTAGTACATCTTTAGGAGTCTCCTAGTCGTTAAC
Organism: Megaselia abdita; assembly: GCA_001015175.1. Taxonomy (NCBI): domain Eukaryota; kingdom Metazoa; phylum Arthropoda; class Insecta; order Diptera; family Phoridae; genus Megaselia; species Megaselia abdita. The sequence goes on from JXPG01031394.1 coordinate 14,196, forward strand.
GCAGAACTTTCGCAATGAACATGTGCAACATCATCTAGGCAGTGTAGATCCATGCAGTATCTACTTCTACACTCATCTGCCTCGATTATGTATATTCGTTTGACCATTTTACCTAGTAAGGAGTGTACTGTAAGAATACTCGTAGATTATCTGTTTTTCTAAGTAGAGAGTATGTACATTTGTGTTTAACTGAGGTACAAAACAGATTGGCTGGTGGAATTAACAGCTCCATGTAATTCCTTATCTATATAGTCTTAGGTTTGGTTGCCTAGTAATACCCTAGAGTGCAAAGCTAATGGCATTCTTAGCCACTATAGCTTCGAGAACTATAGATCTGAAGGTTCGAAATCTATCTTCTAATGTATTAGTAGGTATACAATTCATTTCGCCACTAATGCCAAGGAAGCTGTTCTTAGAACTGCCCTTACAAACTGACACACATATGTTTCGATAGGCCTGACTACTGCAACTTAAAATTCTTTTAAATTCAGTTTCTTGTCTGGCCTAGTATTATGCTTTCTCGAAAAGGTCCATAGAGAACCATTCTAACATGGGTATCCTATGCATCCTTCTGAAAAGAACAAGTTCAGTTTTTGCCGTTTTAACACCACATCTATTGGTTGTTATGTCCATGTACGAACTGTTCCTAATACCGCCCCTATCAGATCACTGAGTGGGTCTAGTAATTTTCCTCAGGCTGTTATAATAACAAAATCTACTGTTGTTACACACTTATTTTCTAGGTTTTTGAGTAGCCCCTTATGAGTAGCGCTGCTTCTGTTGATCTCGCTTTCAAATACAAATGCTGATCTCCTGAGATTAGTTACAGATCCAACCTTGCTATTATATCAAAATCTACCAGTCTTTTCAGACTTATTGGTCAGTAGTCCTCGGTTTTACTTAGCCTCCTCTGCCTGTTTTTTCCATACACTATTCAATTCCTTGTTGTATATTTCGCCAGAATAACGAGGAACTATACTAAGTATAGAAAATTTAGCTTTTAAATGTTGAAATTTTCTAAGAATAAGATTATACAACAAAACAATACTTGAGAACGAATCTTGCCACAAGCAATTCTTTTTTTATAACATCACTTTCGAAAATGTAAAATGTTTGTATTACTTATCAGTGTTGAGTGTTGCCTTAAAATTAAAAGTGATGAGAGATGTGTGAGCTCAAAGCAATATAGTAATACTGACACATTAAAAGAATCCACACTTAATAGCTTATTTATACATTTAGTTTAGCATTTATTCACCAAATGTGAAGCTTTAACACTTGGTGTATTTTTTCAGCATTTTTCAAGTTTATTTGAATTTTTGTACAAAAGCAGGGTTTTTTACCCTAATTTTAAAAATATAACTAAAGAAGGATGTTTAGTCCTCATGAGACCAGAGAGTTTTCAATCTTGAAATTAAATATTCGAAACTCAGATTGATAGGTTCAGGGGAATCAGTAAAAAGCGCACAGTTACCTTTACCCTAAAAAATCAAAATGTTTCAATCTTGTCCAAATGAATTCAGCGCTTCATTATATTTCGCTTCAAACCCGATTCTTATGATCAAATCCCCAATACCCTCAACATATATTTGCATGTGGCAACAAATGATTCTCTAAAACGTTTTGAATGTAGTATTCCTTATTTATGTTCACCCCTCTTTCAATGAAGTGTATGGGAAGTTTTACTCTTGGGCATATAGCGCCCCAAGACATGACTTCGGAATGGTTTTGGAATCACTGAACTGCTAACTTATCGCAAGGAATCATTTTCATATCAGTCCCGTAGATTGGTTGTGGCGTTCTGCAAAACGTACATTTTCTCGTCCGAAAATGATTTCAAGCTAACAGGTTCTTGTATCTCATGTCCCTAGCTTTCTTCTGGGCATCAGTTAATCTGTGAATTATTTGTTTTTATAGGCTTTCATGTGTAGAGATGAGCGCTAGACTTTCAGTTTTTCCTCAACAAACGATCATCGAGGAGGAGGTAAAATGTTGACAAAAAAGGAAGAAGTCCTTAAAAGACGGGAAGAGTATTTTTCAGAACTTCTCAATGGAAAGAAGGAAACCAACACCCAAGAGGAAACCCCACAAACATACACATTACAATAACACCCCAGAAGCACCTCCACCAACCAGAGCAGAAGAACAATAATAGTGCAGATTCAGATGGCATCCCTGCAGAGTTATTTAAAGCTGCTGTCGAAAATTTCGTCGACTGCTTCCACCAACTTTTTTATCAACAAATGTAACCAGGACCTCGGTAATGTCGATGATCGTGACTTCATTGGGAGAACAAAAGACGATGTGGAAAGACAATTTTTAGCGATACAAAGTGCTACAACCTCCATTGGACTTCAAGTGAACCAAGAAAAGAGCAAGCAATCAACAAGGTCGGAGAGTCGCATTTCGCATATTGGACCAACCTTCAAAATGGGGCAGTTCAATTTCGAAGTGGTTAAAAAGTACACGTACTTGGGTTCCGAAATAACATCAGACAACGACATAGCGAGATCAAAAGAATAATAATACTGGCAAACAAATGTCTCTATGGGCTGAGTAAATTCATGCGTTCCAAATTCACATCAACAGCAACAAATTAAGCTTAATAATGAGCTCATATTACCAGTCCTCCTTTATGGTAGTGAGTCCTGGGCTCTAAAAACGGAAGATGAGTAGCTCCTTAATGTGTTTTAAAGGGAAATTCTTCGAATGATCTATAGTCCCATTTTCATCGACGGTGAAGTAAGAAGACCAACTGCAGAGATATATTGAGTAAGCAACAACCTGTCGTAAATAAGTTCCGAACGAAACGGCTGAAGTGGGCGGGCACGTAAACAGAATATACGAATGTTTGCCGGCCAGAAAGGATATAATATTTCCCGGTGTTAAACTGTTTCTTCTATCTT
>JXPG01031400.1:0-22604 GCA_001015175.1 Megaselia abdita
AAAAAAAAAAACAAAAAATATTAAAATTAAACAAAAAAATTACATTAATTTTTCTATATTTTTAAAATTTATTGATTATATTGTTTGATAAATAATATTAATGCAATGTTTTATGATTAAACTCAATATTTATGTTTTATTTGAAAAATACCATATATTTTTTTTATTATGATTTTATTATCCATGTTTAATCTTAAATAAACACAAAAAAAATAGTTTTTTAATTAAAAATATTTATTAAAAACAAACAGAAAAGTCTATTTCCAATATTTTTCAACATTTGAATTATTAATTTTTCAAAATATAAATTTATTTTTAACGTTTTTTTTACTCGAAATTTTGAAAAATATTTAGTATTAACTTTTTTATTTTTTGAATTTTGATAATTAATAATAAGAAATTGTGTCTTTTTTTTAAATATTACGCATATTTTTTAAATTGATATTATTAAAAACATAACAAAAAATCCATATTTTTTTATTTTTATAAAATTATTGACTTATTTTTACAACATTTTATGAAATCTATATTTATTTATTTTATCAAATTCTCTTTAATTTTAAAAATAATTTTATATTTGTAATTTTTAGAAATATTCTTGTAAATAACTTAAATTTTTGTATGTTTATTTTTTTTTAAATTTTATATTGATTAAAAACATAACAGAAAAATACTTATTTTTAATTTTTTTAAATATTTTTATTTAATTTTCCTATTCAAAAGAAGAACATATTTTTAAACATTTTCAATTTTATTTTTATTATTAATTTCTTAAAATCTATATTTATTGTTTTTTTCTATTCAAGGTTTTAATGAATAATAATAATTAGTGTAAAATATATTTTGTTATTTGTTTTTAATATTTAATTTCCTATTTTAAAAATATTAGAATTTAATATCTTTCACATTTTTGATTATAAATTGTTTTAAATTTCTTTTTATTTTTGAACTTTTTGTATTTTATATTCTTAAAAATATTAATTTTTAACTTTTCAAATATGTTTATTTTTTTATTATTTGTAATTTTTAGAACTTTTGTTTTTTAATATTAATTCTAAATTTATAATTCAAATAATATTAAAATTATTGGCTTATCTTAAATTTCTTAAAAATATTTCTTTTTCTATTTTGAAAATATTAGAATTTAAAATTTTTCAACATTTTGATTATAAAGTCTTTTAAATATGTCTTGATTTTTGAACTTATTTTATACTCAATATTTTTTTCTTTTTAATTTGTTAAAAAATTTAAAAAACATTAAAATCTTTAAAAATTGAATGTTAAATTAATAAATAGAGCCCAAATTATTTTAGAAGCTCTATTTTACAATGATGTTTTTCATTTTAAAGCGTTAATATTAAGTTTTTAAACAAAAGAAAATAGCTTAGAATGAACATTTATTTCTAAAATAATTGTTTGAATTTAATGAAATATCTCTTTCAATTTCCATCACGTACAAAGACAAAGAATTGAAACATTAAAGTTAAAGCAAACAAAAAAAACAAAAAAAAATATTTTAATACTTTTTTTTTAAATATATAAAGTTTCAAAATAAAACACTTCTCTTAAAATGTATTCTATTTTATAAAAATAAAAGCAGCCTTTTAAATTTGAAATATATATTCACAGCATATTTTAATATAAAAGTTATAGAAAATAAATGTAAATATGTAAAAAATCAGCACTTTTTGTTTAAATTATAATTATACTAAATATTAACAAAAAATGCTAATTTAAACAAAATTTATATAATTTTAAATTTCATACAAACAAATAATTTAAATAAAATAAAAGAAATGTTATCATATTAATTCCTATATTTATGAAAATATTACAATTTTCAGAAATAATTGGGAATTATTATTGAGTAGTTGAATCCAAAAACAAAAATATGGTTATAGCATATGCTAAATGTTAGCAAGTTTTCAAACCATTTAACATACAAATTCAAAATTTCTTACAAAATTGTGCAAGTTTTTCAATTTAAATCTGTTAAGAAAACAAATTAAGAAATTTCTTCAAAGAAAAAGCATAGTTTCTGTTCATGCTGAGTTCCAGCGAGTTATCAAACCACATTTAAATAGTTCAAATATGTTTTATTATTTTTTTCTTAAAATTAAGGATAATAAAGTTCTCTTAAACATATAAAGAATGAACAACAAATTCCTCTAACTCCTTAAAAGTAATTCTCAAATGTCAGTCTTTCCTAAATTTAAACAAAGTTTCAAAAGTTATTTTTAAAACCTTTGTTCTTAATCAAAATAGCAACAAGCAAAACAAATCAAAAGCCAAAAAAGTCCATTAAAAAGTAATTAAAAATATATTTTTAACCAAATGCGCAAATTTCAACTGATAACAATCTAGCACTCACTCTTCGACCCCACGTAATGAAACTTCTCCAATCATTCACTCTAATCTCTAAATTAAATTATTGTGATTTACTCGCTTTGTTCTTCGCTATAAAAAATCACCTAGAAACGAAGCTTATCTGAGCGATCTTAATTCAAAGGTTAACAATGGGAATCGCCTAAATAATGATAAGACTTTTGCCTTGTCACAAAAGTTTCCACATCGACTTCTAAAAATATGATTCTCGTGAATCGGACAGGCACGTGAACTGCTATGCTGGAGTTTTCACAACCGAACGACCCAGTGATCTAGTTAGAGGTCTCTTGTTGTGAAGTTTCCTTCTAGTCATAGTACACAACACATCTACAGTCTAGAGACAGTCACGATTTCCAGTGTTATCATCACGTGAACAGAACAGAACAACTCTGAGTTCGTTGTTTTCTGTCTTCCATAGGAGATAAGAAGCACTCGCTTATCAGTAAGTGGGGCCTGGCCTAAAACTAAAATGTTTTCCATAGTATTTTCATTTCACTTGACAGTTGGTTTATTTAAACTTAACTGTTAACTTTATGGGTCATTTTCAGAAATTGCTAATAAATATCGCTCTAATCTTTAGGAAAACAATAATTCCACTGGATTGAGGACGTGATTCTTCATATTTTCTTTGTTTATTTGTTATTTATTATTGGGAGTTGATCATATTTGTCAGACTTCTTGTTTTTCTGTGCTAATTATATCATTAAATATATGACTGGTTTTTTCCTTCAGTTTTCATTAGTCATTTCTTGGCTTTTCAATTTAATTTTTTATGTAATTTTTCGTTCTTAAATTATTTTTTTAATTTTTAACTTTTGTTTTATAATTTAAAAATAATATAGGTATTTATCTCTGATAGTTCCAATTCTTTAAAACTTGAATTTTCATTTATTTCACTAACTTTTTATGAAATTACATTTTAATTATTTTCAGGAAAAATATTTTATAACAGTCCTATCTAAAATATATTCACTTTTTAGAAATTTATTTTTTAATACTATTTTTTTGAAACTTCTCTTTTTTTAATAAAATAGTTTTAAAAGTTTGGTTTAAAAAAAACATTAACTTTCAATTAATAATCACAAAAATAATTTCAGACACATCTTACAATGATTTTTTGTTTTGATTTTTTTTTGTATTGCAATTTTAATACAAAATCACATTTCTCAAAACAAAATTCTAAATAACAAAAACATTTTCAAAACTGTATTTTTTTAATTTAATTTTCTATGGAGTATTTTTTAAAAATATTTTCTTTAAATTTAATGAATTTCAGTTCTTAACCCAAAAAGAATTAAAATACAAAATCTCTAAATTTTAATTAATTTTTTTAAGAAAGAATTTTTCTGAATTTAAAATTTTTAGATTTAAAAAATATATTTAAGATTTTTTGAAAATTCAATTCAAAAAATAAATTATTATTGTTATACATTATTTTTCAAAATCCCATCTGAAATATATTCAAAACTGCCACACTTTTTATAAAAATTTAGCCCTTTTCAAAATAATTTTCAATACTTTTTAAAACAAAAAATAGTTTTAATTTTATTTGTCAAATATTCCATTTCAGATACATTCAATAAATTTCTGTTGTGAATTATATTTTTTTCAATACAAAATTATATTTCTCAGAAGAAAATTCTAAATAACGAAAAATATTTTCAAATCTGTATTTTTTTTAATTTAATTTTCAAAAGAGTATTTTAAAAAGAAATATTTTATAGTTTTAATTTAAAAGATTTTATAAAAGGAATAATTTAAGACATTTTCAATAAATTTAAGTTTTTAAATAATTCAAATATAAAAACTCGAAATTTCAATAATTTTTTGTTGAAAATTACTAGAATGAAAAATTGTTTAAAACTATTATAATTCAAAAAACATATCATTATTGTTAAAAAAAACTATTTTTTTAAATATCCCATCTAAAATATATTCAAAAATCCACCATTTTTATATATATATTTTTTTTTTTTTTAATAAAAAGAGTATATTTAAAAAAATATTTTCTAGTTTTTTAAAAAACAAATTATTTTTAAAGTTTAAATAAAAAAATTACTTCAGATACATTCAAAGAATGTTTTTAACACAAAAATATGTCAAATTATCGAAATTTTCCTTTTCTAACCATTTTTAAACATTAAATGTTCAAGTTTATAAAACACATTTTAAAAATTTGTCTAATTTTTAAGTTTTTTTCTTAAATTTTTATTAATTTTTCAAAAACAACATTTTTGACACATTTGTTTTTTATTTTGAATTTTTTATACTTTTTAAAGAATTAAATTTAAACTTTTGTTTTATTTTTTTAATTTTACGTTTTCACTAAAATTTAGTTTTTTAATAATGTATTTTTTTGAAAGGAAAATTAATTTGGAAATAAAACAAACTTTTCAATTCAATTAATTTCTGTTTAAACTTTAACACAAAATAATATTTCCAGAACGAAAACTTTAACATTTTTATTTTCTTCCTATTTCAAAGCATTTTATGAACATTTTTTTATACTTAATTTTATAACTTTCGAAAATTCTGTTTAAAAATATTTTTGAACATCGTTTCCTGAATTTATATTTTTAATTTTAGATTTTAATCAGAAAAATGCAGAAAACCCAATTTAAAAAAATTATACGTAAAATTAATGTTAAATTTTTTTTAATACATTTTCTAGATTTGCTTAATTTTTAAATTTGTTAAACACTTTTTTTTATTTTACATTTAGGATTTTTTTTATATATTTTGAATTTCTTCATAATTTTTAAAGCTTGATTTAAAACTGAATTTAAAATTTTTATTTTATTTAATTTCAAAACTTTCTTAAAGTTTTGCTTTGAACATATAGAATGTTAAACATTTAATTTAAATAAATTAGTTTTTTAAAAAGAATTCCAATTTCATAAAACAATTTTGTTTTAATTTATTCAAATATTTAAAAACAACGATATTTCCAAATTTGGATCAAAAAATTAATTTCAAACATATTTAATGAATTTTTGTTTTAAATATTATATTTACATTTCTTTTCCCGAACAAAAATTCAAAATTTTAATTTTCTTCCATTTTTGATTTTTAACTAATTTAATTTCGTTTTTCTACCATTTTAAACAGCTTTAATTTTGTTTCCTGAATAATTTTTTTTTAAATTATTGTTCAATTTTTTTTCTAAATTTCATATAAAACATATTCAAAAGCCCCACATTTAAAACTTTTTTTAAACTTAGAAATTTAGTTTTATTTTTTTGACAAGTTTAAATAATTTGTGTTTTAAATTATAGTTGTTAAATTCAAAGAAAATTTATCGAGACAAAAAAATAGAAATCTTAATATTCGTTGTAATAAAATTTCAAGATTTTTCAAAAACTTGTTTTTAAAATGTAAATAAGACGTGAAAGACGTCGTAGTTTGTTGAAATTTCCAAGTCTGCAAGTTCTTTCAGGCAACTTCCACTCTGACGATTCTGAGTTCAATCCTTATTCCAAACCTCAAATTTTGTTTGTAAAACCCTTTTTTCAGAGGTAGATACAAAATTTCATAGCAGACATTCCATCATTGGCTCGATTGAGTGGAAGAGGGAAAACTAAAGCACTGATAAAAAAGCAAACATTCCACAACATCACTGCTACACTTTGAGCCACCTTTACTTCGTTTTATTTATTTTTTTGTTGTATTTTTAAAACACTTAAATATTCTTCCAAATGTATTTAAAAAACCATCAATATAAATCAAGATCTAATAAAAAAAAACTTCACTCAAAACTTCTCGCCCTCCCTTTTCTTCCACTTTTCAAAAATCTCCTCGCACTTGACTTCAAATTTACCATTCATAAACTCCGTGATAATATGGATAATGTAAATGTAACTGAACATGTTCATCAACCCGCAATACTTGTACAAACTGGACATAATGTCCACGAAAAAGTACTCCAAAGTCGGGAAAGCATTGTTCATCTTCTGGTAAAAAATTATTCCATCTGCTAAAGTCCATATAGTCATCACAACAATGAGCACAGTTTGGACTAAACTAAAGTTCAAGAGTCTTCTGTAAAGAGGCTTCAAATCAAGGTCCATTTCTTCCAGCTGTTGCAAAAGGCTCGTGTTGAATGTTAAGATCTTCAAAATCGTGCAGTGTCCTAAAATAACTCTTAGAAATAAGACCAACGTGAGAACGACTCCTACAATCTTTAGAATGAATTGTCCAGCCACTCCAACCGAATTGTTATAAATCACAGGCGCTGCATATTCATCAATGTCCAGATACATTAGTCTCGCGTTAACACAGGCATAGACAACAACGTGGATTATTGATAGCACCATACTCCCTGGGGACACTTCATACTTGTCTTTAGCCCAACGGTATGGAAATAATCCTGAGAGCTTCAAATATACGCTTGTTATATAGAGAGCCTCGTGGAGGTTTGTCGGACTTAACGCTCGATGAACCTTCTTCGTTAAGGATATCATTGTGACTGATGGTTTGACTGTTAATATTATATTGTGTGAAGGATAATGGTTGGGTTTCTTTGTCTGGTTGTTTGGTGGGGGGTTTTTAGGTTTTGTTGAGGGCTTTACATTTTTTAGTTTGAGGCATTCATCATTTTTAAATTGATGAAATAAAACAGTCCCTAAAATATATTAGATCATGAGCGATTCGTGAGTGAGTAGAGTTTCAAGAAGTACGTCTCCATCCAGTGATTGATTGAAGACTTGAATGATTGAATACGGACGTGAGTTGATCAAAAGTGAGTGAGTGCATAAGTTCGTGAGTTGATTAATGTTGGAGGGAGTGAGTAGATGAAGACGTGATGCATAGGATGATGACTTAAGTGAGTGGATAAGGACGTGAGTTAGTTGATGTGGGCTTGAGTGAGTAGATGAAGACGTATGAGTGGATGAGAGCTTGAGTGAGTAGATGAAGACTTATGAATGGATAAGAACTTGAAAGAATAGAAAAGAGCTTGATTGAGTGAGTTGAAGATGGCCTGATGAGATCTTAACTGGATGAGAACGTGAGCGACTGATTGGATTGATGAGGACGTGATTGTTGTATGGATAGATGAGTGTCTAGATAGGTGTTTGATATGTGTGGTTGGATCAGTGAACGTTTATATGGATTGGTGTAGAAGGAAAGGATGTCTGTCACTCTTTACCTTAACCATACCTGGTAAACCGTTTCATTTTGAAATAAAAAAGCATCTTCTGAAAAATAATAAAATACCCAATAATTAACTCTTACTTCAAATGTTTACATTACAAAAAACTTGAAGTTACAGTTTTTAAAAAGAAATTTTCATTGTGTTAATTGAAATATTTTTTTTTTAAGTAATTGTATTTTAATGTATTTTACTATATTTAACAAAATAATTAAGATAAATTATTAAGCTCAAGTAAGAAAATCCATAACACCATTACTTATTTATTTATGACTTTTTTTTAATATTTTAATTTTTAAATATAATATATTTTTATCAAATAATTACCTTTTTTGAATTAAAGAATTTTATTTCAATTTTCAAATTTAATTTCCATATTTTTAAATTTGAAATGTTAGAAAATATATTTTGCTATATTTTTATGTTTAGAATTTCATATTTTTTAAATTTTAAATAATATATATTTTAAATAAGAATAAATAATAATATTTTCAAACTATAGTTAAAACTAAACTTCATTTTATTAAACATTTTTTTTTTAAATTAACAATTTAAATTATATTGAATATTTTTTAATTTAAAAATTGCGTTATAAATTTAATGCGTTTAAATTGTTTGTTTTCATATTTTTAACATTTTTTAGTTCAAATTACTATTTTTTTTTTTAATTCTCTAAATCTACATTTATTTTTGTTTCTGAAAAGTTTTTGGATTCCATATATGAAGTTTTTTTCTTAAATCCTAGAATTTTAATAAATTTTTAAACATCTTATATTTGTTTCGATTGTTTTTGATTTCAAATTTCATACAAAAATTATAAAAATGATGACCCACAAAAAATATATCTATTAGATTAGAAATTTGTAGGATTTAAATATATATATATTTTCAAATTTAATTAAAACGTTTTTGAAATATTTGAAGTTTTAATTTATTAAGAACCTTAAACATTTGGATTATAATTAAATAATTTAATTCAAAGTGTACTCTAATTTTGAAATCTATTTGAATTCCATAGTTTTGAAAGTTTTAATTTTTGCTTTATATATTGCACGTTTAAATTTAAAACAAAATATTTAAAGAAAAGATATATTAATTTCATGTTTTTAAATTTTTTATAAGGATTAATGGTAATATTACTCAAACTTTACCCATTACAAAAAAAAAAAAGCAATTGTGTTTTCGCTTTATATTTTTTGTTACATTTAATTGTTTTAAATATTTTTAAACTTTCAAATTTTATTCAATATTTTTTAATTAATGTTCTTTAAATTTATTTAATTTGTTTCATATTGTGTTACATTCTGACAAGGTTAAATAATAGTTTAACTCAAATAATTTGTAATAGTTATAGTTATTTAAAAACCATTTAATTTTTAAATTATTTAATTTTTATATTTTTAAAATGTGCATAAGGGTGAATAATAATATTCTTTAAATTACAACAAAAAGTATATTTTATTTCGATATTTTTTTTATATTCTATTTATTTTTATACATTTTGTTTTTAAACTTTTAAAATTGCGATGAATATTTTTTAGTTTATTTTTTTAGAAATTTATTATTATTTTTTTATTTTAGTTTTATATTTAAATTTAAAACAAAATATGTTCAAACAAATTAATTTTTACTTTGTTATTTTTAAATCAGTATATATATGAAAAACCCCAGACAATGACCAATTCATTTAATTAGTAAGTCCATCATAAACAACAACCATCGAAGCAAAGACAACAGGTGTTTCATCTCAGTCCTATATACTAAATCCATTCCTGCAAACCGAACATATGTCTCGTCCCTTCTCTTCACTCTGAATTGATTTCTTTCCAAGGAGAGTAATGAAGGTAGAATATAGAGTAGGAAAAAGAAGCTTCTTGGAACAGAAGGAACACTAAACAACATAATAAAAAAAGCCGGCTGATAAAAATATAAGAAGCAATATTACTGCTACACCATCATAGTTTAGTTTGGCTTATTTAAAAAAAAATCGGACATCAAAGTGTAATGGAAGCACTATAAATTGTGTTATTCCCTTGCTTTTTCAACAACTTTACTACACGTTTCTTAGTTTTCTCTCTTTTATTTTTCAAACGTATTTTATTTTTACTTAAAGAAAATTTATAAATTATAAGTTTTATTTTATTTCATCGACAAAACACAACAATTTCACTTCCCATCCAAACAATCCCTTTCAAAAATAGTTTCAAGATTCTTCCTCGCAAACTCAGAAATGTCATAAAACACATACAAATAACAGAACATATACATGAGACCACAATATTTGTACAAGTTGGACATGATCGCAATGAAGAAATAATCAAAAGTCGGGAAGGAATGATAAACCTTGTCATAAATGAAAATTCCGTTGAGCAAAGACCAAGTGATCAATACTGAGAACACAACTGTTTGAACAGCTGCGAATCTAAATAATCTCCCATAAAGAATGTTGATATCCAGGCCCATATCCTTGAGTTGGTTTAAAAGTTTCAAAACCAGGATCAATACTTTTGCTTCGGTTTGTCTTCCATAGATGACTCTGGCAAAAATGACTAAAGTGATGAAAGCGCTCGAAAGCTTCAAAATTACCTGAGCGGCAATGCCGACTGATGTATTGTACATCACAGGAGCCGAGTACTCTTCAATATCCAAGTAGATTAGCTTGATGTTGACGTAGCAGTAGACGAAAAGGTGGATTATAGAGTAAGTCATGTACCAGGGCGACAACTTGAACTCCTTGGTTTTAAGCCAGGTGTAAGGAAACATCCCAACGAGCTTCAGGAAGCAAATTGGAATGTACATTGCTTCGTTGATGTTGGTTGGATTTCGGAACTGCTGTAGTTTTCTCCTCAATGACTCCATGGTTTGTGGGGATTTTCAGTATTTCGCTTTTGTTGGAAGTGTTCGGTTTATTGAGATTTATTGTTTAGAAGGGTTTATTGGATTCACTTGTTTTTTTGTTACAATGTTGTGCTGGATTTGTGAGGTGGATTATATATGGTGTTTTTTAAATAGTATTTTATTTAATTTTATAAAAGAATTTAAGTTTAACAGTCATTTTATTTAAAAGTATTTATTATTCCAGAACTCTTGTCTCAAGTTCAAATACTGACAATGTCGCTCATATATTTTTTTTTTAAAGAAACCTACTTTTGTGAAATACAAAGCCTACTTGATCATTATTTCGTAAGAACATATGAATGTAGACTTTCACCCTGTTAGTGATATTTGATAAAGCTTTTTTGAGAGGATGTTTCGTTTCAGTGGAAAGCATCAGACTATGAAAATTTTCCTATCTATTATTCGTCTATGGTAAGAATATCCACATTAATATTCACAAACATTTGAGTTCAGGCCGTCATCCTTTCTGTAGAGAAAAAAAAAACCCTCGTTAATTCAAAAACCCACCACACAACCAACAATCCATCAAACTTGTAATTTAATTATAGTCATCAAAAATCATTAATAATGGTGTACTAAAATTAGTTAATTGCTATAGCATTCTATTCTAATTGTATAGATTAGAATGTGTAAACATTGACTTGTCCCCTTGCACGATGTTATCAGAAGCACTAGAACTCTCGTGTTTCACGAGTGCGCGGCTTCCATTTGATTGTCTAGACCCTTGTAAATCTATATCTGTTTGTTTTTTTGTTTTGAAACATTATTACATTAAGAAATTTTCCATTTTGATAGCGTTTCTTGAAGTCTAAGATAAGGTTTTGAATTGTGTTTTTGGGTAGTCTCGTGTGTTGAACGTGCTTTTTCATGGAAGGCATTGAACGTTGAGTTGATATCGTTTGTAGACTTTATGGTAGATGTTACACGTGATTTTTAGATGTTGGGTTTTAGGAGATTGGATTTCGTAATTGGGCTCTTATATTTCTTTTATAAATAATTATTATCAACAGAATTTAATTTGTTCACACCTCTTGTGAGCGAGTCAAATACGGCCCTTTCGAAATAAGCGTGAATATCTTCCTTTTCATACGAAAGCCTCTCCGAAATGACCGCCTACATTGTCAATTTGATGGCATGAAAAAATCATTAAAGTTATCACTAAGACGATATTGCTTGAAATAGCTTTCCCTTTTACTCTAGTCAAAGAATTATCTCACTGAGAACGGGGATGATCAGAAATATCTGCACATAAACAAGAGTGCCGTAATTTCAGAATGCATCGGAATTATGTAGGGTCGAGTAACACATTAGGTAATTGGTTGAAGCTGGGGGCTAGGGCTCTCGCCTTCCGCTCTGACGATTCTGAGCTCGATCCTCAGTTCAAGCGTCAGAATTTTTCTTTCGTATAAGTCGGAGATACTATCTTACGTCACTATCGCCACTTTTATGTGGATGAAATGAAATAGTACATCTAATATGCTAAATTAACTGTTATGATAAATCATGTAGTTAAATGAAATAAATAAATGAAATAAATAAATAATACACTTGTTAAAATATCAGGCAGTTCATCCCTATTGACAACATCCCTATTTACGGGCAAAAATTAAAATATGTAAATTTTTATCAACAAAATGTAGACTGCACAAATAAAATATGTTTATGTTTATTTTGAAATTATTATATTTTCCAATTTTTTATGTAAAATTTAAACCGTACAAATGTTGCTCACTATTTTCTAAAGTTGTGTAATATTGAACTTCAGATCCAATTAGCCAATAAAAAAGCTGAATTCAAATAAGCCAAAAAGAACGGTCTTATTTTAGTGGTTTCTCATTTTCTGTATTTTTTTGATCTTTGAATTCCTGAATCTTTTTAATGTTCTCGAGACTTGTGAACATTTGAATTTTAAACAGTAAATTTTTAAAGATACTACAAATTTTGTTAAATATTTTCTAAAGTTGTGTTATATTAAAAAGACTCACTCAACACTATAAGGAAAATTTCGGTATTCAGTTAATAATCGCACTATAATCAGGAACACTGTCTGATTTTGTTCGGTTTAGCAATGATTTTTAGCTGATAAAAATGCTGAATTCAAACAAGCCAATAGGAATGATCTTATTTTTATTGTTTCATTTTTTCTGAAATTTGTTGTCTTTCTTACTCTTTGTTTTCTGTAATTTATTGTTCTTTCATATTCTTTGTTTTCCTGAATACATTTTTATTAATTATATTATATTCTCAAGATATTTAAAACAGTCTTATTTAACAAAAAGTAAATTCTTAAGATCGTACCAAATTTGCTCACTATTTTCTAAAGCTGTGTAATATAGAATTTTAAAAAGTCTCACTCAAGACTGTATCTAAGACTCCGTATTGAGTTAAAAGGCGCACGATGGGCAAAGTAAAAGTTAAGCTGCGTCCGATCAGGAAAACTGTCGGTTTTTGTTCGGTTTAGCCAATAAAAATGTTGAATTGAAATATAAGCCAATAGGAATGGTCTTATTTTGATTTGTTCTCTTTTTTTTTGTTACGAAATCTTGTTTAATCTTTGAATGATTTCATTCTATGATTAATTAATTTGTGTCTTTTGATTTCTTATCACATGAAACAAAAAATCAATAGGATTTATGTTCATATTATATATTTATTTGAAATGTTAAAAAAAAACATTTTCTTGGCTGAATATTAACACAAAGTGGGGATTTTTGTTGTTAGATTTATCGATTTTAAAAGAAAAGCAGAAAATCGTAATTGAAGCACCAAAGCTTCAATTCTTCTTTTAAATTTGTTAACAAGTTTTTTTCTCGGTGATACCGGAGTTCTATTTTATTGTCCCAATATCCTTAAATATTTTGTAGTATTTTGATTGGCTCCACAAAATCAAGATCACTCCCATTGGTTTAAGAATTCGAACAACCTATGATGACTATTTTATGATTAAAACTAAAATTCTACTTTTTAAACACCAAAAACCTAACAAAAAAACCCTTCTTTCCTTCCAGTTGGCCACTGTCACCCAAAAGTCGTTCAAGCAGGATGCCTTCAAATGGCGACTTTGTCCACCAACAACCGTTTCTTACACGATGAGTTGATTCAGTGCGCTCAGAATCTTTTGAAGAGAATGCCGCATGAAAGCCTGGCCGTAGTGTACATGGTGAATTCCGGATCTGAAGCCAATGACTTGGCCCTCCGCTTAGCCAGATGTCACACCAAGCGCCAGGACATCATAACCTTAGACCAGTGAGTTTAAACAAAATATATATATTTTTAAAAACTAATCCAAAAACCTTTAACTTTAGTGCCTACCATGGTCATGTGACCTCGGTTATGGAGATCTCTCCCTACAAGTTCAACCAGCCCGGTGGTGATCCAAAGCCACACTATATTCATGTGACCCCTTGTCCCGACACCTACCGCGGACAATACACAGACAAAGTTCACACAGAAGAAGAGCTGTCTGATTTGTACTCTTCAGAAGTCGAGAAGATCATTGATAATTTGAGATACCGAGAAAAGAGAGAGGTTGCCGGATTTATTGCTGAAAGTTTGCAAAGTTGTGGAGGCCAAATTATCCCACCTAAAGGGTATTTCCAAAAGGTCTTCAAGGCTGTTCGCGACGCTGGTGGTGTTTGTATTGCTGACGAAGTCCAGGTTGGGTTTGGCCGTGTTGGGAGTCATTATTGGGCTTTTGAGACTCAAGATGTCGTTCCTGATATTGTCACTGTGGCAAAGCCTATGGGCAATGGTCATCCAGTTGGAGCTGTCATCACCACACAAGAGATTGCTGATAGTTTTTCGGGAACCGGAGTTGTCTACTTCAACACTTATGGTGGGAATCCAGTGTCCTGCGCCATCGCCAATGCTGTTATGAGAGTCATCGATGAGGAAAACTTACAAGAAAATGCTTTGAAAGTTGGCAAGTTCTTGAACGCCGAATGTAATGCTATGAAGAAAGACTTTGATATTATCGGAGATGTCCGAGGCGTTGGTCTTTTTGTTGGTATTGAGTTGATCTTGAACAAAAGAACCAGGGAACCAGCGACCGAAGCCGCTCGGTACGTTGTGAATCGCATGAAGAACGTTCACAAGATCTTAGTAAGCTCAGATGGACCTAATGATAATGTTATCAAGCTAAAGCCACCTATGGTGTTCACTCAGGAGAATGGAGAGGAGTTTATTCGTGGGTTCAAGGAGTGCTTGAGTCAGATGGACGTGGAGCGAAACAACAACATCAACGCTCCGTTGAACATTTCCATACAGTCTGTTGGAAAGACTTTGATTAAGGGGGTTTAAAGGGAGAACTTTAGTGTAATTTTTATTTTTAGTCTTATATTATTGTTGTATGTTAAGCTATAGAGTTTAGTTTTTATAAAAAGATATATAATTATTTTAATTGTGGTGTTTTTTTTTGTATTTTTTTTTTTACAAACTATGGAAATTGGTAATACTTTGTAATTTTTTGAGCCGAAAATTTAATTTTTTTTAAACAAGTTTTTCTAGAAAGTGTTTTATTTGAAAAAATTAAGAAATTTTGCATTAAAAAAAGACTAAATTTGTTTCCTAATTTTTTTGAGAAAAATGCAAAGGCTCAAAAAATTAATATTTGTAATTTTTGAGAAAAAAATTTAACTTTTTTAAATTGACCTTTCAACGAAACTTTTCGAAAGTCGAAATACAGTCTTTTATTTCATTAAAAACCTACTAAATTTGTTCCATATTTTTTTGTTTTGAGAAAATGTTATTTTTTGAGCAAAAAATTTAACTTCTTTAATTTTGCTTTTAACTAAACTTTTTTTTCTAGAAAGTCTTTTAATTTATTAAATTAAGATATATTTTTTTAGAACCAAAATGTTTTCCCTATTTGTTTTTGAGAAAATGTAAATTTTTGAGCCAAAAATTCAACTTTCTTAAATAGCCTTTTTAAAAGAAACATTTCTTACAGAAATTCTTTTATTTCATAAAATTAAGAGATTTTCATTTATAAACAACTCAATTTTTTTCCAAATTTTGTTGACAAAAATTTTTTTGATCCAAAAATTCCACTTCTTTAAATTGTTTTTTTTTTTAGAAACTTTTCTTCTAGAAAGTCTTTTATTTGATAAAATTAAGAAATTTTTATTAATAAACAACTCATTTTTTTTCCTAATTTTTTTGAGAAAAATTTAATTTTTTGTAATTTTTTGAGCCAAAAATTCAATATATTTCAATTGTTTTTTAAAGAAAGTTTTCTTCCAGAAAGTCTTTTAACTGATAAAACTAAGAAACTTTAATTAAAAAACGACTCAATTTTTTTTGAGCAAAATACAAAGTGGTAACTTTTTGTAATTTTTTGAACTAAAAATTGAACTTCCTTAAATTGTCTTTCCTTAACTTTTAAAAACGACTCTGTTTTTTTCCTATTTTTATAAAATTAAGAAATTATATTTTTTTGAGACAAAAGCAAAGAGCGCACCCTTTGTAATTTTTTGAGCCAAAAATTCAACTTCTTTAAATTGTCTTTTTAAACAAACTTTTTGTATTTTTTGATCCAAAAATTAAACTTCTTTAAATTGCCTTTTAAAGAATTTTTTCTTCCAATGAGTCTTTTATTTGATAAAATTAAGAAATTTTCATTAATAAACCACTCAATCATTTTCCTAATTTTGTTGAGAAAAATGTAACTTTTTGTAATTTTTTGAGCCAAACTTCAACTTATTTCAATTGTCTTTTTCAAGAAACTTTTAAAAAACGACTCAGTTTTTTTCCTATTTTTATAAAATTAAGAAATTTTTTTTTTTTTTTTTTGAGACAAAAGCTTTTGTAATTTTTTGAGCCAAAAATTCAACTTCTTTAAATTGTCTTTCTAAACGAAACTTTTCTTCCAATGAGTCTTTTATTTGATAAAATTAAGCAATTTTCATTAATAAACAACACAATTTTTCCATATTTTTTTTGAAAAAAATTAGTTTTTTTGTAATTTTTTAAGCCAAAAATTCAATATATTTCAATTGTCTTTTCAAAGAAAGTTTTCTTCCAGAAAGTCTTTTAATTGATGAAATTAAGAAACTTTCACTAAAAAACGACTAAATTTTATTCAATTTTTGTTTTGTTTGTTGAGCAAAATGCAAAGGGGTAACTTGTTGTAATTTTGAGCCAAAAATTGAACTTCCTTAAATTGTCTTTTTAAAGAAACTTTTAAAAAACGACTCAGTTTTTTTCCTATTTTTATAAAATTAAGAAATCTTATTTTTTTGAGAAAAAGCAAANCTAAAAAACGACTAAATTTTATTCAATTTTTGTTTTGTTTGTTGAGCAAAATGCAAAGGGGTAACTTGTTGTAATTTTGAGCCAAAAATTGAACTTCCTTAAATTGTCTTTTTAAAGAAACTTTTAAAAAACGACTCAGTTTTTTTCCTATTTTTATAAAATTAAGAAATCTTATTTTTTTGAGAAAAAGCAAAAATGTACCTTTTGTAATGTTTTAGGCCAAAAATTCACCTTCTTTAAATTGTCTTTTTAAAAGAAAGTTTTTGTATTGTTTGATATAAAAATTAAACTTCTTTAAATTGTCTTTTAAAGAAACTTTTCTTCCAATAAGTCTTTTATTTAATAAAATTAAGAAATTTTCATTAATAAACGACTCAATCATTTTTCTAATTTTGTTGAGAAAAATTTAACTTTTTGTAATTTTTTGAGCAAAAAATTCAATTTATTTCAATTGTCTTTTTTTTCCAATTTTTTTTAAGCAAAATGCAAAGGGGTAACTTTTTTTAATTTTTTGAGCCAAAAATTCAACTTCCTGAAATTGCTTTTTAAAGAAACTTTTCTTCCAGAAAGTCTTTTATTTGATAACATTAAGAGATTTTCATTAATAAACGACTCAATTTTTTTTGAGAAAAGTTTAAATTTAATTTTTTGATCCAAAAATTGTATTTCTTTAAATTGTCCTTTTAAAGAAAGTTTTCTTCCAGAAAGTCTTTTAATTGATAAAATTAAGAAACTTTCATTAAAAAAGTACTCAATTTTTTTCATTTTTTTTTTTTTTTTTTTTTNCAAAATGCAAAGGGGTAACTTGTTGTAATTTTTTGAGCCAAAAATTTAACTTCCTTAAAAAACGACTCAGTTTTTTTCCTATTTTTATAAAATTAAGAAATTTATTTTTTTTTAGACAAAAACAAAAAGGCATTTTTTGTAATGTTTGAAGCCAAAAATTCAACTTCTTTAAATTGTCTTTTTAAAGAAACGTTTTGTATTTTTTGATATAAAAATTAAACTTCTTTAAATTGTCTTTTAAAGAAACTTTTCTTAAATAAGTCTTTTATTTGATAAAATTAAGAAATTTTCATTAATAAGCAACTCAATTTTTTCCCTAATTTGTTTGAGAAAAATGTAATTTTTTGTAATGTTTTGAGCCAAAAATTCAATATATTTTAATTGTCTTTTTAAAGAAAGTTTTCTTCCAGAAAGTCTTTTAATTGATGAAATTAAGAAACTTTCATTAAAAAACGACTCAATTTTTTTCCTTTTTCTTTTTTTTTTAACAAATTGCAAAGGGGTAACTTTTTGTAATTTTTCGAGCCAAGAATTGAACTTCCTTAAATTGTCTTTCCACTGAAACTTTTAAAAGACGGCTCAGTTTTTTTCCTATTTTTATAAAATTAAGAAATTTAATTTTTTTTAGACAAAAGCAAAAAGGCATTTTTTGTAAAGTTTTAAGCCAAAAATTCAATTTCTTTAAATTGTCTTTTTAAAGCAACGTTTTGTATTTTTTGATATAAAAATTAAACTTCTTTAAATTGTCTTTTAAAGAAACTTTTCTTTAATAAGTCTTTTATTTGATAAAATTAAGAAATTTTCATTAATAAGCAACTCAATTTTTTCCCTAATTTGTTTGAGAAAAATGTAATTTTTTGTAATGTTTTGAGCCAAAAATTCAATATATTTTAATTGTCTTTTTAAAGAAAGTTTTCTTCCAGAAAGTCTTTTAATTGATGAAATTAAGAAACTTTCATTAAAAAACGACTCAATTTTTTTCCTTTTTCTTTTTTTTTTAACAAATTGCAAAGGGGTAACTTTTAAAAGACGGCTCAGTTTTTTTCCTATTTTTATAAAATTAAGAAATTTTATTTTTTTGAGACAAATGCAAAGGGGTAACCTATTGTAATGTTTTGAGCCAAAAATTCAACTTCTTTAAATTTTCTTTTTAAAGAAGCTTTTCTTCCAGAAAGTCTTTTATTTGATAAAATTAAAAAATTTTCATTAAAAAACAACTCAATTTTTATCCTAATTCTTTTGAGAAAATTTTGATCCAAAAATTCAACTTTTTTAAATTGTCTTTTAAAGAAACTTTTGTTCCAATAAGTCTTTTATTTAATAAAATAAAGAAATATTGATTGAAAAAAGATAAATGCAAATGTAATTTTTTGAGCCAACTTCTTTAAGTTGACTTTTCTTCNGTCTTTTTAAAGAAAGTTTTCTTCCAGAAAGTCTTTTAATTGATGAAATTAAGAAACTTTCATTAAAAAACGACTCAATTTTTTTCCTTTTTCTTTTTTTTTTAACAAATTGCAAAGGGGTAACTTTTAAAAGACGGCTCAGTTTTTTTCCTATTTTTATAAAATTAAGAAATTTTATTTTTTTGAGACAAATGCAAAGGGGTAACCTATTGTAATGTTTTGAGCCAAAAATTCAACTTCTTTAAATTTTCTTTTTAAAGAAGCTTTTCTTCCAGAAAGTCTTTTATTTGATAAAATTAAAAAATTTTCATTAAAAAACAACTCAATTTTTATCCTAATTCTTTTGAGAAAATTTTGATCCAAAAATTCAACTTTTTTAAATTGTCTTTTAAAGAAACTTTTGTTCCAATAAGTCTTTTATTTAATAAAATAAAGAAATATTGATTGAAAAAAGATAAATGCAAATGTAATTTTTTGAGCCAACTTCTTTAAGTTGACTTTTCTTCTAAGATAATATTTTATTTGAAAAAATTAAGTAGTTTTCATTTAAAACAAAAAAAAGGGAATTGAATTTTCGCGCCAACTTCAAAAAATCGCCATGGATTAGTGAAAATGCGGTCTCTCTTTCTAACACATGCGTTAAAGCGAGATATCAACATGAAATTGAATGTTGAATAAATTCCCATCAAGAGGGCGCTGGTACTCAGGATTATGTCCTCGCTAAATGATGTGTGTCCCATCTAAGGATGCGCTGAAATCTTTTTAAAAACAATTTATTATGTTTTCAATTTCTCAAATTTGATAGAAATAAAGTAATTATTATTTCTTTTAAATAATTTGAATTGAAAGCATTTTTTTCAATTTCGTTAGAAAATCTTCGTTCATTTGTCATTTATTGAAACAAAAATAAAACGAATAAATATCAAACTCCAAAGACGCAAATTTCCTTAGAAACAACTTTCCCAAGCTATATAATAAATCTAAAAATAAAGAAAACAATTTCCAAATATAGTAAATATAGTAAAATGTAGTTCCTATCCAAATATACGTGTCCCCCCAAGCGTACAATCTTATCAAAAACTAATGCCAAAAATAAACAAATTCTTATCAGTCTTAACCGCACTTTCTTTGAAACCGTAAACAATTTCTACAGTCAGTGCAAACTCAAAAGTTGGTACGAAATGACTCCTGACGTTAAAATAGAGCCTGTTGAGAACTCCGATTTCTCGAAAATATCCTTATCTAACTATGATCATGTTCCGGTCAAAACGAGATACAGTACAAACCCGATCTACAAAAATCTGAACAATAATCCCAGAGAAACTTTGGAACCTGTTCTGAATTTCGAGGTATTCGAGGACGACGTTTGGATCGTGACTTACCCAAAATGTGGGACCACTTGGTCTCAGGAAATGGTCTGGTGTCTAATGAACAATATGGACTTCGAAACCGCCAAGAAAGTCGACATTGCTGAAAGGTCACCTTATTTGGAATCAGCTTTAGAGGTTGTCGAGAAGTCAAAGGGTCTTTTAAGGCCGAGGGTCTTGAAGTCTCACGAAGAAATGCAGTTACTGCCAATGGAACTTTGGACCAAGAAGCCGAAAATTATCTTTGTAGTCAGAGATCCTAGAGACGCCTTTGTCTCCCTCCACCATCACTACAAATATTTCTTTGGAAAGGCTTTCAAAGAGGAAAAAGAACAATTTATCGAAAGCCGAATGAAATACGGAAACTTTTGGGAATTGGCTTTAAATTTCTACGCCATTAAGGATCAAGAGAATGTGATGTTCCTGAGCTTTGAACAGATGAAAAAGAACTTGAAATCTGTGGTTTTGAAAGTCAGTGATTTTTTGGGAAAGCATTACAATGAAGTCCAAATTGATCAATTGGTCGATCACTTGGATTTCAAGAATATGAAAGGTGGTTAAAAAATATATTTTTTTTTTTATAGAAATTTATGATTTCTTTGATTCTAGACAACCCTGCTTGTAGTCATAAACAGGAACTTGAGTTGGTGAGGAAAATCAAAAATATCAAGGAAGAGGATATCGTGGAAGGGTAATGGGTTTTTATGTTAAATATATTTTTTTTATTAATAAATATTACATTTTAGGGAAACCTTTATTAGGAAAGGCGTTGTTGGATCACATAAAGAGGAGCTTTCCGAGGAATTCTTGAAGAAAATCGATGATTGGCAAAAGAGCTATCTGGAAAAAGAGAACTTGACTATGGATGATATTTTGTGGTCAAATTGAGGTTATACTATTTTATTAAATCCGGAGTAAAATTTATAGTTTATGCAGCACAACAAAACTAGACTTAAAACAGTGCACTCTATAAAAATAATTTTAAAAAATTTGATTTTTATTAAAATTAATAATAATTTTAGATGTTTTATGTTTTTAATTGTAGAATAATATAAAATTGAATTACAAGTTTTCTAAAATTAAAAGTGTTTTTTATATAGTTTTGTAATTAAAAGTGTACTTAAAATGTTCTATGTCGAAAGAAAAACTTATTTTAAAGGTTGAATTCCTCGACGTTTTTTTAATTTTTTGTATGAATTGTAGATCTTTAAATAAAATTGTAGTTTTTCTAAAATTTCCAAAAATACAATATACATTTAATTTTTACAATCAAAATTTTAGATTTATTTTGTATATAATTTTAAATTCTACATAGTCTTTTTTTGTTTTAAGTGTTAATGTTTTTTGAAAAATAGTAAAGTTTTTTTCAAAGTAGTCAAATTTACAAGAACTGCAGTATATTCCAAATTTGTTTATTAAATTTCATGTCTTCTATATTAGACTTTACTTCTTGTATTGAAGATTTTTAACAGGGCACTGACAATATTTCTTTAAGCAGAGACATTGTAAAACATTTTTGTATTGAAAGTTTTCACTGAACGGATTGCGCTAAAAATCTGCACTGATAATTGAGCCAATCGAAAACAGGCTGGATTCTTACAACCAATGATAATTTGTTTTCCACACATTTATGGATCTTATAATTAAAATTTTTTTACACACAAAATAAAACGCCTCTAAAATTAAAAGAAAAAGAGAATCAAACTGAAAAATATTCTGTCTGTCTGTCTTTCTGTCTGTTTGGCTCAAATTTGGAAGAGATGTTCAATTGAATCTTGGAAAAAAAATAGGCTACTTTTCGTAACGTTATGTGAAGCCTTACGTTACGTTTTGAGCATAAATTTAGGCTTTTAAATGAGTCTGGAAATTGTTTCATGTTTTTATGTGTTTTTTTAATTTTGTCGTTGGGAATATATGGGATATGAGTATCGTTGGACGGGGAATTTTTTAGAGGATTTAGAGAAGATATATGGAATCGATTTCTGGGACTGGAATAGGTTCCAAGATTCCAGAAACGGTTCCGTGGCCAAGTTTTGTTTTTCACAATAGAAATTTATTGGAAATTAATTTCTGGATGGGAATTTATGGCACCTCTTGTGGGGATCACTGGTCCATAAAAACTTTTGTGGGAATTAGAACTCCCAATCGTCTGCCCCAGACACACCGATATTCATCCGCACTTACATTCAGAGCCATAGCTCTAGTTAAGTGATAGCTTTTAAGTGACCAAATACCAAAAATCTGAGATTGGAAATAAATAGGATTACTTTAAGTAAGTCCTTTGTTTTATTTTCACGGCGTGTCCGAATAAAATCTCCTTGGTCCGTCCTTAGGCAGCTTACTTGCCAAGGATTTTCGTCTTTC